>CAIGQV010019355.1:2765301-2781558 GCA_903798115.1 Danio jaintianensis
TCCAAGCTTCGAGTGGTGGTGCGGTTCATCCCCCGGGATGCCTGCGCCTCCGCTTGATGACACCGGAGATCAGATGTCCATCGCGACATCGGAGGGCGAGCTGTCATGCTCAGATGCTTCGCTTCCATCCTACGAGGTGCAATGCGTAGTCACGGTTCTCGAATCAGACATGATGGCTGCGCTTCCTGGGCTGCTTCGGCGGTGTGGCTGGAGATGGCTTGTCCCCCAGTCTCACCGCCGGACCGACTAGAGGTGTGGCGTGCGAGCTTATGTAAGATGAGTCTTCCAGCTCCCGTCCACTTCTTCCCAGGGGCGCACAGCGAGCGCACGCTGGCATAGAGGGCGTTTTTTCTCTACCTCGTGCGCTTCCGCCTTCACCTCCCCTGACGGCGAGGCGGCCAGTGGGTACGAAGCTATTCCTCAGGTGGTTGGCCGCAACTTGGAGGGGTAAGCTGAGACCCCCGTCCAAGGCGGGTGGGTTTTCTGTGTCTCTCATGGCCAGAGCCCACACCGTTGCGGGCCATGCCACTTCTGCCCTGCACCACGGCACCTGCTGTGCTGCACAGGGGCGGTTCTTCCCCAGGCTTATGTGTAAGCATTGCACGGTGGTTGACTATGCTCTCATGACCTTCAAGTCGGCCGCCCGTGCCCTGGGGAGGACGATGGCCACACAGTGGTCCGGAAATGCCACCCTTGGCTTACCCTGGCAGTCATGCGCCGCGCCGACAAAGTACGCTTTCTTGGTGTGCCCATATCCCAGGCAGGCCTACTCGGCGACACCGTCGGGGACTTTACCCAGGAGTCCTCGGTGGTGGGAGATCAGCCGTGCGCGATGAAGCAGGTCATCTCCTGGTGGGCTCGGAAAACTGCTCCCCCACCGGACCCATCCGCACTGGCTGTTCCTCGCCGAGAGCGCTCTTCCCGCGGCTCTAAAATGCTCCACCGTCACAGCCCGTTACACTGGCTAGTAAACGCGCCGAGCCCCCTCCGCAGGAAGTTGACGCTCCTGTCATAGGTCGCCGTAAAGTCCGGTAATCGGACCGCGAAGCGAACCCAAGACGGGCCACTTGGAGAGGAGGAGAACCGTTCTTTCCCTGGTGGAGGGCCGGGGCTACCCCGCGAATGAATGTAGCGATCCGAAAAGAGCGGCTTTTCCTCCCCCTGGGTGTGGAAACCCAATTGCTGCCAGCATGGGACGCACTGCCTTCCAGCTCTCAGCTTTGGTGCACTTCGCCACAGGCTTTGAGGGCGCCAGAGGATGAGCTCCTTTCTCGCACCTCCAGCCTCTCCGCCGGATCCTGGGAGGAAGGTAAGGGTCAATCTCTTATTTTCAGCTCTTCAGTTTTTTGCTCTGCTTCCCGGGGTGAGCACTCCCCTCCCGAGCTGCCCCTCCGTTGGCATGTCATTGATCAGTCCGATGGTGCCATTAGCGCGGGCTCTGCCAGCCTGGTTAGCAGAGCGTTCAGGATGCTCACGCAGAAGCGCATACTCCAGTGCGTCCGTCCTCGGGATTGGTTTGCAGCTATAGACCTGAAGGACGCGTATTTTCATGTCTCCATTCTTCCACGCCACCGTCCATTTCTCCGGTTTGCGTTCGAAGGACGAGCATGGCAGTACAAAGTCCTCCCCTTCGGGCTCTCTCTGTTTCCACGGGTTTTCACCAAGCTCGCGGAGGGTGCCATAGCGCCGCTTCGGCTTGCGGGCATCCGCATTCTCAATTATCTTGACGACTGGCTGATCCTAGCCTCGTCTCACGATCAATTGATTATGCACAGGGACAGGGTGCTTCGGCACCTCGACCAGTTGGGGCTTCGGGTCAACCGAGAGAAGAGCAAACTTTGCCCAGTGCAGAGGATCTCTTTTCTCGGGCTGGAGCTGGACTCGATCGCTATGGTAGCGCGCCTCTCGGAGGACGCTCGACAGGAACATAGTGGTTCCACTGAAATATTTTCAAAGGCTCCTGGGGCATATGGCATCCGTAGCCGCTGTTACGCCGCTCGGTTTGCTTCATATGAGACCACTTTAGCGCTGGCTTCACGATCGAGTTCCCAGACGGGCATGGCGCGCGGGCGCGCACCGGGTGCATATCACTCCGCTGTGTCGCCGCACCTTCAGTCCCTGGACGGATCTTGCTTTTCTACGGGCCGGGGTGCCCCTAGGGCAAGCATCCAGGCATGTTGTTGTATCGACAGATGCCTCCATCATGGGGTGGGGGGCCGTGTGCAACGAGCACGCAGCTGCGGGTTCGTGGTTCGGACCCCGTCTGCGTTGGCATATCAACTGCCTAGAGCTGTTGGCAGTGTTTCTTGCTCTCCGCCGCTTTTTACCGGTGTTAAAGCAGAAGCATGTGCTGGTCAGGACGGACAGCATGGCAACGGTAGCTTATATCAACCGTATGGGAGGTATACGTTCTCGTCGCATGTCTCAGCTCGCTCGCCGTCTGCTCCTCCGGAGTCATGCGGCTTAATAGCTGCGCGCCGTTCATATCCCATACGAGCTCTACCGTGCCAGCTTACATGCTCTCACGACAGTTACGTTTCTGGGAGAATGGAGACTCCACCCCGGCACAGTCCAGCTGTTATGGGCACGCTTCAGAGGGGCCCAGGACATCCTGCCGCTTCTCCCGAGCGGCCCTTCGCCAGCTGCTTTCCCTGCTCTGCACGGATGCGCTGGCTCTCAGCTGGCCCCGGGTTTACGCAATATGTGTTTTTCCCCAGTGAGCCTGCGCACACAGACTCTGTGCCATGTCGGGGAGACGAGGTGCGGGTCTCGCTCGTTGCGCCTCCTTGGCCCAACCGGACCCGAGTTTCCAGACTCACACACTCCTCGTGATGGCCCTCCCTGACAAATTCCCCAGAAGAAGTACTCCTTTTTCTGGGACGGGCACCCTCTGGCACCCGCGCAGCGTTCTGGAACCCTCATTGAGGGTTTCTAGACAGAGTGCGGTAGACTTAGGTGACCTATCAGTAGATGGTTAACACCGTCACTCAGGCTAGAGCACCCTGTATAGGCTAGCCTATGTCCTGTAGTGGAGTCTATTCGTTGTGTAGAGCTCTTCTCTCTGAGAAGAACCCCGGACATGCCAGATTAGTGTTGTGTTTTCTTCCTTTAGGATAACTGGAGCGCAGGCTGTCACCCTCCACACTGAAGGTTTGGCGTGCTGCCATCCCCGCTCTCTGTGGCGGCGGATGGTAGCACGCTGGGAAAGCATAAACTTATCAGCCGGTTCCTCAGAGGTGCGTATCGCGAGACGGTTAATTCTATCCCCGCCCCCCTCTCTTGCCGTCTCGAGGATATCTCTAGCCCCAGCGGTTATGGTTAGGTCCGTAGAGCCCCTCGACTCAGTATCTATACGTTTTCTGTCCATGAAGGCAGCTCTGCTGGTCGCGTTGGTATCAGCAGGAGGGTTAGGATTCCGGTGGCATTTTCGGTCAGCGAATCGTGCCAGGAATATGGACCGGCCTACTCTCACGTTTACCTGAGACCCCGGTTCAGCTTGTGCCAAGGTTCCTACCACCCCTTTTTATATTAAAAGTGGTAGTGAGCCTGCAAGCACTGTCTGCGGAGGAGGCAGACCCAGCCCTTTTGTATGTCCGCGCACTGCGCTTAATGTGACACGTAGAGCATCGGCAGAAGGGAAGTGCCGTATCAAAGCAGAGGTTGGTCCATTTTATAGTTATGCCATTGCCCTCGCCTCATGTGCCAGGGCAAGCTGTAAAAAAAAAAAAGCGGTGCCTCCTTTTCGGCGTAAGTACGCAGCGCCTCTTAACAGATTATGCAGAGCTGCGGGCTGGGCGACACCTAACACATTCACGAGATTTTATAGTCCTCAAGTGGAGTCGGTTTCCTCCCGATTACTGGGTCACTCCGGTCAATCGGGACGAAATTAAACTCGGTGTCAAAAACGCTTCCTGCGCCATGCTCCCTAACCCGGAGATACGTGCGCCTTTTCTATTCTGCTAGTAAGTTTCTCGCTTGGTGAACCCTAGAGAATTCCTCCGAGGCCCCCAGCACCCGACTCAGTGGAGGAGCCGGGTGCCTGGCTCAGTGTGATGTCTGGTATGCCCACTCTTGGTCTACCCACATGCTGAGGTTCGGTGCCAGCTATGCGCGGTCCCCGATGGTGATCCCATATGATTATTTCAGCCACGGAGTGTTCCCCCTGACCAGGCGGACCAGTGTCTTCCCTACCCGCTAACCAGCTTATCATATGTAGCACTCCCCCTCCATAGGGCTAGTCCATATGTCCTTATTGCCATCAAGTCTCCCCTCTTGGGTAGCAGGTGGCCTCCGCAGTGTCCTCCCCCTTCGGGGACTGGCACGCTTTCCCAACGTACTGTCGTATTTCTAAAATCCCTAGACTATATTAGCTAGGTAAAAGCACATTTACGACCCCCGATCTAAATTGTAATTATTCCCATGTAATGGTAATTAAGGGCCTAGGGGACGTTGGAAGGTTGCGCTCTTGGTGATGCTTGTGCGCCCACGCTATGCTTGGCAAACTTCACATCAGGAGCGTGACGGGCTTAGCTGCAGTGGCGTTTTCCATACAGTCTCCCATAGTCTGTTCCAGACGCACATTGAAGTTCCCGTATGAAGGGGAACGTCCTGGTTACGTCCGTAACCCACGTTCCCCGAATAAGGGAACGGACACGTGCGTCTCCACTGCCACAGCAGCTGAGTCTCCAGCTGATTAGCTGAGTGATCGGCTCTTCAGCAGGCAAATTCTGAGGCTCACTCTGCAGCATGCAGCTTATATAGCGCTGATAGCTCATTGCTGCCAGCTGTGGAGCAGAGCTCTGCCAATTCAATTTGGCATTTCATTGGCCCGTTTTCTTTCTCTTCAGAGTGATTGGTCGTCTGACGTACTCCCATAGTCTGTTCCAGACGCACATCTCCGTGCGTCTTTATTCGGGGAACGTGGGTTACGGACGTAACCAGGACGTTTTTAAGAACGCAACTATCCTGGATTGTGTCAAATCGTGTCAAATCAATAACCCAATTTAGCTATTGAATAATCCACTTACGAAGAAAGGACGCCCGGTCTGATTAAATTGTTACTTAGTCTGTTTTTTTTTTTTTGTCATTTTTTAATTAGTTAACATCTAAAGATTGCAGAGTGACATATGAACGTAGGATGAGATAAATATTAGTGTGTGGCACTGAAATGCTTAATTGGCCCCACCAGTCACTGTGGTCTAGGATTGCCACTGGAGACAAGCTGTAATGTATAGAATTATAAAATAGCATAATGCTAAATAGTATAAACAAAGTATAAAACTGTCATGATGAGACTCAACATTATTTAAAATTAATTTGACAAGTGTACAAAAGTCTTTAAATGTGACAAAATGTACAAAAGTCTGATTGCACATTTAAGTAGCCGTGCAAAACCATAAATAAATTGTAAAAACTGTGTTTTAAATAACTGTCTTCTTGTGAACACAGACGGTGATGAAGCCTCATCAAACTCCAGATGCTGGAGAATCATGGAATCAGGAATCTCAGGTCAGTATTATATAATCCCAATTCTAAAAGAGTTGAAATGTTTGTAAAATATAATGAAATCAAGAATCTGTTTGTATTTAATTTGCAAAAGTAAAAAGAAAAACAGAGAGAAAGATATCTAGCATGTATTTTGTAAATGTAGACCAATTTTGATTTTGATGGGTGTGTTACACTACAAAAAAACATGGGACTGTAAGCCCCACCCAATGGCTCGGATGTCGAATGATGGTTTCCACGGATGTGGGGGAAGGTATTCTGCATGTCGGTCTTTTCTCGCGCAGCTGTAAACAGATCACTAAAAATTATTAAACTTGTGTTTTATGAATCCAATTTTGACCCTTATTCTTATCTGACTCCAGTTTATAATAATTTAAATTTAGATTCTTCTAATTCAAGCTGATCAGCTTATAGGTTGTGATTTGGTCTAATTTAGATTGATTAATCTAATAAATCCTTATATTCAGTTAATGGTTCATCGTTTACTCGAAGTCGCTTAGACTCAGTGTGCTGGCCAGTTACATCAGCTCACGGACACATCCTCGCCAGTTCTGGTTCTTAGATAGAGGATATAACTGTAAACTAATTTCCTTTAAGTAATATTAGGCTGCCCCATGCTTTCTCATACATAAAGAAAGTTTGATTTAGCCACTAGATTATATCATACTAAGTCAGTGATTGTCAGAAATCAACAGGTCTCTAATGCTGTGCCTATGCTCCGTCCATTAAGCCTGAGTGTATGAGCAATCCTGGCCGTAGGTTGCGGAAACATCAGCCTAAACAATCTACTAGTTACAAATATTTCAGGAGATATTAGAGTTAAACAAGAAGTTTACATTTATTTGCCAGGCAGTAATTGATTAACATATCACATTTAAAACATGCAGAAGAAGTACAAAATGATTACACAACATGATTAGCATAAAACATCAAAACAATTTGTAAAACAATTGTCAAAGAGTCGTTATACCTGGCAATGTAGACACACAGACTGTGTGGGAAGTTTCATCTGATTACAGATGCTTCCCTGAGTGTTTCGCCAAATCTCCTTAAATACCCAAAATGTCATAAACTCAAATTAATAAAAGCTTCACAAAGACTTTTGTCCAGGGATTTTACCCTAGGAGCCAAATACCATCTGAGGAAGAAGACAAGACTTGACAAAAGATCTTATCCAGGACATCCTCTCCCATGAGAGAGGACAAAATTTACCCAAATCTGAGATCATCTATTTTGGTCTGTGATACTGAGATAAAACTGAGATCACATTTACAATCGCACTGAGACCTTTAAAATGATACCAATCATGACTAGTTAAAATACACAAATTCTGCAAATATACAAACTACATCATTTCACCATAGAAACTTGAAATCTGCTAATTCCTGAGTAACTTTTCAATGACCCAGGCCATATAACTGGGGAGGGCAAGAGGGCCTGATGATCGGTGATGGGTCAGCTGTCCAGATGGCTTTCTCGAGATCCTCTCCGAAGATTAGAAAGTTTATTGTTTTATTGCATGGCAGTTCTCATGGTCTGATCTTATAGAATTTCACAGCAGTTTTTAGCATTTGATATTATGGAGAAATATAACCATCCTTACAAGACAGATGCAAAATAAAAGTGAAAGATTGAAGAACATTCAAATTAAACAAAGGTTTTTGCTTATTCTGATACAATCCCGAATAAGCAGGCGAACTGGTAAAATGTGAGGGCTTTGTGACTGGGTATGAAAGAAGCAGCTCAGGTTTAGCATACAGCAGGATCATGGCTTCTCACTTTGTGGCAAGTCATTAGACAATGTCAAACAAATCAAAAATCACATTTCTCAATGCAAAGTGGCAATTAATTTAGATCTTTCACCAACTACCATATACACTATTGTGAAAAATATTAGAGGAAATCCTGAGAAGTGTTGTTGTTTTTGCTCAAGATTATTTTAGAGGAAGTCTGTTAATAAATGTTCAAATAGCATTTAATAGGGTTTCTGTTTCCTGTTTTGGGGTTACCAGAGCATGTGTTTATTTTTTTTGATGTTGTACTGCATGTCACATTGCATAAAATCATCCATTGTTTAGTGATGCAGTGAGAAACTTTTTACTAATTTTAACATTATTTCAATTCAGAAGTTTTATGTTTTATGAGTGCAGAGTGCAGCAGGATCTGACGAACATCCAGCCAGTGAATCAAACCAGAACACAGCAGAAGCACATGAAATGGAAACTCTTCTGAAGACTGAAGATCAGGAGACTGGTATGAGTGACATGACAGTAGAAAACATAACTGAAACACAAAGTAGCAACACAAACAATTGTAATGGAGGCCAGCTAGTGAGTGCTGTGTGGGTAAACCTCACTCTCCTGATCTAAAAAGATTCAAATACAATCTAAGAACAAACACAACCGAAGACAGCAGCAGGTTTATTATATGAAGGTTTAATGCACAGATCTGTTGTCCCTTAAAGGCATCATAAGTACCTGGTTGACCTTTTTTCTACAGGTCATTATTAAAACAATAAATAAAACCTCAAATCTTGCTTAAAGTGGTGTCAGGAACAAACCAGATTTACACATTTGGATGGAATCACGGACTGTGATTATGTGAATACAGATATTATCAAATAAATCTGTTTATCTGACCGTCCTCTCAATTAATGCATTATCATTTTGTGTCACAGTGCGTTGTGAAATTAAATTAAATTCCACAGCTGTACACTGTAAAAGATTATGCCAAGTCATGACAGTATGTTTTTATGTTAATTTAAATCCTTAAAATAAGTTAACCAAGTGGCATATGAGCTTTTTAAGTCAGTAGTATAATGTAACAAAAGTTAGTAAGACTTGTGAGGTTTATTTAACTAAAACGACAAATTTAGGGCAACCAACATTTTGTTTTTAAGTGTACTAACAGTAATTGACAGGCTTTTTAAAAATAATTTTTACATATTGATTTGGTATTAAAGTACTGTTACTTTTCACAGCATGAGTATATCAGGAATATAATATATATTATTAATAAAATAAGCAAATGTTTCTCTTGTAGCAGATCAGTCTTTGGGGGATTTCCTCATTTGTCACGCAGGGTCCACTCCTCCTCCCAGCTCTAGTGTGAGAAAATCCTACAACCCCTTTGCACATAATTCTACACACTCATCATGCTGAAGTCTTTACAGTTCTCAGTGTTTGTGTTGCAGAAGTGCTACCGGGCAATTTATGACTACACCGCAGCTGATGAGGATGAGGTGTCGTTCCTGGTTGGGGACATGATTGTGGACGTGCAGCTGATTGATCAGGGATGGATGTATGGAAGAGTGGAGCCCACCGGCCAGCAGGGGATGCTCCCAGCAAATTATGTAGAGGCTATCTGAACACCAGTGGCATCATCTTACCTTTCAAAATCTCATCTTTTTCCTCTTCTATTCCTGCTCTAACTGTCCAGTGAGGAGTCAACATCTTTGACGCTGTTATGACACAAAACAAAAACAGTTCAGTATGAAATCATACACACCAACATGGAAAGGCATAGATAAGTGAATGATTTAAAACTTACATCCATATCTCTATATGGACTTCTATATGGTTTTGCTGTCCGTCTGACCCCTACCCCCTTTTTCGGGATGGGGAAGTCAGCTTCAACCATCTATGCCCCCAGCCTGTGGATCATCTTGAATTTAAAGGGTTATTTAAACACCAGGTACCAGCAGGCGATCTGCACATTGGTATCTTTCATGCAGTGAAGCCACTGCAGGGGCCCTTGATCCAAACAGAGCATAAACCCTGGAGATAAGCCAAGGGTGAGCACTGCCCTCCTGATTGCCAGGCAGTCCTTCTCATTCGTGCTGTACATAGTCTCTCTTCGAGAGCTTCTGACTTATTTACAGCACCGGCTGCTCCTCACCCCAAGCTCCTGATACAGGACTGCTCCAAGCCCTCGGTCCGATGCTTCAGTCTGCAGTAAAAAAGGGAAAGAAAAGTTAGGAGAGTGTAATAGTGGCCCGCCATAGAGGGCAGCCTTTACCTGGGCGAAAAACTGGTGGCACTGCTCCGACCACTGGACTGGATCTGGTGCCTCCTTTTTAGTGAGATCAGTCTACAGGCTGGTGAGGTCAGAATAATTAGGCATACACCTTCTATAATATCCTGCCAGCCCCAGGAACTTTCTCACCTTCTTTCTGGTCTTAGGCCTCAGGCATGTACCAATTGCTGCAGTCTTATCAATTTGGGGACACACCCATGCCCATGAGCCAAGTAGAAGCCCAGATACCTTACCTCCACTCTCCCAATCACACACTTCCTTAAGTTAGCCATTAGCCCCACCCATCTCAGTGCTTGCAGAACTGCTCAAATGCTCCTTATGCTGCTACCAATCATTACTGTAGATGATAATATCTTCAAGATAGGCAACATCGTATGCAGTATGCGGTCTAAGAATTTTATCCATGAGATGCTGGAATGTAGCGGGACCCCGAACAGAAGTGTAACAGATTGCTGTAATCCAAACGGCATAGTGAAGGCAGTTTTTTTTCTCTGGATAGAGGTGATAAGGGGATCTACCAATATCCCTTAGTTAAATCCAATGTTGAATTAAAACGAGTGGTGCCCAGCCAATCTAACAGCTCGTCAACCTATGGCATTGGATAAGCACTGAATTTTGACACAGCATTCACCAATAATCCACCAATAATTCAGCAATAATCCACACAGAGACATACAGAGCCGTCCATTTTAGGGACTAAAACTATTAGGCCCAGTTGCTATGGGACTCTAGCATTATATCTAGCATTGCTTCTAATTCTACTTGAACCATCTTTTTTTGTGTTCCAGTAATCGATACGGCTGGCTGCACACTACTATACCAAAGGGTCCTACTCTTGGTGAGTAATGTAGAGCTAGATATAGGGAGTAATACAAGAACTTTCTCTCCCGGTGAAAATGTATGCAGTTTAGCCCCCCTGTTGTAAAGCTGGCTTTGTTTGTGTTGAACCTGAAGCAAATATAGTTTAATGTATGAAATGTTTTATCGTGTGTGTGTGTGTTCATATTCTTTGTGGATTAGATACAATACTATGCCTTTACAGAATACAATTCATGAAACTTTAGTTAATACTTCAAGTGTTTAATCATCTGGATTTTATGTAATACCCAACTTGTTCAGTGTCTTATTATGTCTTTTAATTTCTGAATTGATGATGTATGTCACGTGATCGTATCTCACATGGTAGACACTATATGATACTTTAGGCAAAAGTGGATCAAATTCAGCGAACATTTTTATGGATGCAAATTAAATGTAGACTCAAACAAAGGATCATAAATTTCCCTTGGAAGGTACACTTCTCATTGGTTATAACAGCTCTCAAGGCAGTGACCTCAAAGGAACTTTAAAAATCCCGTTCACACCACACCTCCCTAAGATAGTATCCACACTAAAAGGCATGTGTACAGGTCCCCTCAGCAGAGGAACCCTTCCCCTAATGGAAACATAAGGCTGTAAAAGCCCCCTTCTTCATGGCAGCCATGCTTTGACCCATCGGAAAACCTCCAAGCCCACCTGCATTTCGTAAGCCACACAAAGACTGATCAATGCAAGCTATTTTTATCTATTTAGAGATAACAACAAAGATGTCTTTAGATGATAATTCAGTTGTGCTTAGATTGGTTCAAAAGGTTAGCCATGCAGGCTGCTTCTCTCCCTAACTCTCTCTCTCTCTCTTACTTACTCTCTCTTTCTCTCTCTCTCTTGAGCACATACATTTTGTAAATATATGTATATTGTTAGTACATTTTCGTGAAAGGCTGTAAATTATCATATGCATTTGTTTTTATTGCACACCATGTCCTTTTCCCAAAGAAGATCTATACAGATTCCAAAGGCAGAGGTGCTGATAAAGATCAGGGTCTGGTTAAGATGTGTATGGATTTTGGGGGTTTTACGATGTGCTCTTCATTCGTCAGTTTTAATGTCTCAGTATTTGGGCTTTGGTCACATGGTCTCTGTTTCTTTCCTGCTCTGCTCTTCTCCTGGTCTGGAGCCTTCTCTGGCTCTACTCTCTCTCTCTCTCTTTGGCCCTACTCTGTGTTCTTTGTCTCTCTCTCTCTCCCTCCTCCTCTCTCCCTCCTTCTCTCTCAGGTAACGTTATTTTACATTTAAGCTGGGTACAATTATTATCATATGTTTTTATCATGTCATGTTTTATCCTTTTATACAGTTATTTGTAGCTAATTCAGTTGTAACCATTGAGAATTATTGTCATTAAATAATTTCATTTTCAAGTATTTGTGAATTACTTTTGATTTAACATCAACACTTAATTGTTCCATATTGTAATACAATACAATCACATAATAACAACACTCACATATTTTTAGCTATTATTACTGCCCTTATTTCCGTTTTTGGTATAAGATTGGAGAAGGATGGTTTGACTAAAAATGTACAGTTTTTCACCATCATACTGATTACTTTTTAGTCATTCGGCAGAACTACAGTTCGAACCGCTGTAGTTAAAATACCATTCTTGCATTTGTAAGCATTATTAAATGTTTATGACCACGTGGATTGTTTGTTTGTACACACAGTATGAGTTACTTTAACTCACATAAAGCTGCAGGTTGTACTAATCTGTTAACTTAATAAGATTAATTATTTTTCCAGGCCAGAAAAATGGCTTGATCTTTGAATTAATATACAGTTTAATTCTAAGCTCAACAGAAAAGCAGATCAGTTTGTCATTTTAATTCTGCTAAAAATAACGATAAGGTCAATCTAAATATTCATAATTAAATAGTAACTTCTTGTTATCAATTATTCATATTGATAATTATATAAGATAACTCCAGCTACAATATAAATTAAACCCGCAAACTAATAGAGAGAATAAGCAAAACCCTGTTAGACCATGCGTCAGGACGCAGACCATATTTTTTCGTCCCTAAATAGCAAAAGTGGATTTGGACATGCCCTTAATGCTTTTGCGCCATAAGCTTTAGGGCTCTATTTTAACGATGTAGGTGCAAAGTCTAAAGCGCTGGGCGCAAAAGCATTAAGGGCATGTCCCAATCCACTTATGTTATTTTAAGGATGAATAAATACGCTCTGTGCCCGGCACATGGTCTAACAGGGTTGTGCTTATTCTCTTAATGAGTTCTGGGTGTGTTTTGGGCATAATGTGCAATAAACCAATCAGAGTCTCATCTCCCATTCCCTTTAAGAGTCAGTTGCGTCGCGCCATGGCGCATTTGCTATTTACATGGCGACTTTGTAAATCGAAAAACCGAACGCTTCACTAGCGAGAAAACAGTTAAACAGACCATCTGCAGCGCGAGGATAAAGAACGAGCCTCCTCCATTCGGCCTTTCTACTTTCTCTTTACTTTTACTCTTTACTCCTTTACTTTCGTGAATTAGGAAACGGTGTTGTACGCACTCCACTGAAGACATCCATCAGCCTACATATTTAATTTCTTTTGTTAAACGCAAAGATTTGTCAAAACTACAGTCACTACTAGTCACTGTAATGGTTTGGTTACAGTATTTAACTGGCAACAAAAGCATTACAGTAACTAGCTGACAACAGTGTTGCCAGTATTCCACTGTAAAAAAAGCCTATTAAGGTCTAACAGTGTACACTACATTATTATTTCAAACTACTAAAATGTTAAAATTATTCACTGTAATGGTTTGGTTACATTGAGATGTTTTGAGTTCCCTCGCAATACTGTTGTTGCACAAACACAGTCAAGCGTGAACCCAGAGTATGAATGCAATTACTTTCATTAATGATGCATGTCTTGCAGTGGTTGAGAGCTTCTTAGTTTACTATGGAGCGTTTTAGACTGAATGCATTAGGAAATTAATGCATTAGGAAAGTGCTAACCTATTTAAAAAGTAAATTTGATAAACATTTTATAAAATGAAAACACAAACATGATCAACAATGAGAGAATATGGGATTTTTTTTTACAGATTTCTTCTCTGCACTTTAAAATGTTAAGCACACTTTTCTGTAACACTGCTTTAATACACACGCACACGCACGTTTGTTTTTGTGAAAAGTGGGTACATTACATAGGTTTTCATTAATTTTATACAGCACAAACCGTATTTTGTATTGCCCTAACCCCACCCTACCCCTAAACCCAACCATCACAGGAAACAGTGTACAGCTTTACTCTCTGATTAAACTTATTCTGTGTGATTTATAAGCTTTTTGAGAAATGAGGATGTCAGCAATGTCCTCATATTTCACCTCCGTTTTGTAATACCTGTGTCATACATATGTCATTATACAGATTTGTGTCCTGACATGTCAAAAAAACACGTACACACACACACACAGAGAGAGAGAGAGAGAGAGAGAGAGAGAGCGAGACAGTGGCTGTTTGCTCATTGATGAACTGAATCGAATTGATCAAGTTTTGTAAGATTACCTGGTTTATTGTAAATGTATACAGTAAATAGTTTGTATTGGGAGCTCTGTGTGCTTAGTACAGTGTTTTCTTGATCTTAAAAACTGCTGTAAACAGTGGTGTTGCTAACGTTTAAGAGTTTTGTTTGTTTGTTTAAAATAGAGATTCAGATTTTACCACAGCTCTGAAAAGGAATCGCGGCTTTTTTGCCCTTTTTCCCATTTGTCCAACAGTTTGCAACATAAGGTAAATCATATTTGAGTTGTGAAAACATCAAAAGAACATACTACAAGTCAGTTTAGTCTTTTTAGGGTTGGTTGTCCTTCTTCTCCTCTGTGATCTTTAGTGGTTTTACAGAGACACATGATTGTGGAGACTTGTCCATTGACGAATATGGATTATTATACCTTAAAATGTCAAGAGCATTCAGTTGAACATACATTATTTAATTGATTTGCACTACCATCAGGTTTATGGGGAGATCTGTCCTAATCTCCATCAAAAACTGTTGAATTCACGACCCCAAATTATTTTACAGAAGATAAATGCAAATAAATGATTAACATGACCTTCAATATCTTAAAAAAAAAAACTTTGCTTCTTCTAAGGTTGGTTGGTTTATGATGATGAAATAAACATGATTTATGGAAATAAGGAGATCTCTTCAAAACCTTTTATTTCTATTTAAAACTCTATATATTCTCCAATAGTATCTGGATGCAGCCTTGATAATGCAAGATGAGACTGCATATCTCAGAGATGCAATGTCAGACACAATGCACTCGATGGAGCTAGTGACGTCACTGTGAGGGGTAGGGTTAGGGTTAGGTGATCGCATTAAAAAGCATTAGATGCAGCTCAGATGCGCTGCACCAGGTCTGCATCCAGACCCCTCTCGAGAAAGGGCCCATGTATTAGCATGTGGTACCACCTCAGCCACCAGATGCCACTATCAGTATATATGAATTTAGTTTAACTATTTTTGTATTTTTTGTTGTTGTTGTTGTTAAATAAAGAAATGTTTTTGAAAGTAGAATAAAATTTAGATTATTTAACAAGGGCTGCACGGTGGCGCAGTGGCACGTGGTAGCACAATCGCCTCACAGCAAGAAGGTCGCTGGTTCGAGCCTCGGCTGGGTCAGTTGGCGTTTCTGTGTGGTGTTTGCATGTTCTCCCCATGTTCGCGTGGGTTTCCTCCGGGTGCTCCGGTTTCCCCCACAAGTCCAAAGACATGCACTATAGGTGAATTGGGTAGGCTAAATTGTCCGTAGTGTATGTGTGAGAATGAGTGTGTATGAATGTTTCCCAGTACTGGGTTGCAGCTGGAAGGGCATCCGCTGCGTAAAACATATGCTGGATAAGTTGGCGGTTCATTCCGCTGTGGCGACCCCAGATTAATAAAGGGACTAAACCGAAAAGAAAATGAATGAATGAATAATTCAACAAATTTTGAATAGAGAGAAATGTATTGAACAGAGGTCATCATAAGAGGATTTCATAAAAGAGGGATATATAGCCTAATCAACATTTATAAACTGAAACTACATTCTTTCATAACTTTAAAAATCAAGACACAATAAGCTGTTTATGTTTTATAAAAACCTAAATGATATATGTAAGGCCGTATTTCTGCTTATAGCATTGCCCATAAGTTACACTAATTTTTGATCACCTGACAAGACGACTACACACAACACATTTAAAGAGAAAAGCAAAAAAAAACAAGTGAAAGTGAAAGTGAAGGTAACAAAGTCTAGAAGGGATACAGCTTAAATTAATAGAATTTTTGTGACACTGTACAACAATAATAGCTATTTGTACGTTACTCTGAGGGCTATATTTAAGGTTTGTATAGGGGTAGACGTTAATCACACACGATGTAACGGGCAATTTAATAAATATTAATAATTCTCGTTAACTTCCGGCCGGAACTGTATCCCTTCTAGGCTATCAACAAACGAAATTGCCCTGCGGACACGTAAAGAATATGACGGAGCTTGACTCAACAAAAGAGCTCAATTGGCTAAATTACAACTATAAGACATGATGGTTGAACTTTATTTTGCATTTTGAAGATGCCTCCACACAACTGTGTTTTTATGTCAGTTCTGCTGATGATCGCAGATGGTATGAATCCTTTAATTATACTATCATTAACGTTAGGTTATTATTACAGAACTGCAATCTTTACAAATGTAGTTGTTACACTATCCTTTGGTTTTAAAATATGTTCAGTTAGTAACTTCTTAAATAAGAAGGCACGCATGCTTTAATAGACTTTAGAGCCGTTCCTAAATGTTAGCTTAGATATACAGTATAGCTATAGAAATACAGTTAGCTATATA
>CAIGQV010019355.1:2781568-2799775 GCA_903798115.1 Danio jaintianensis
ATACAGTTAGCTATATATAAATACAGTTAGCTATATATAAATACAGTTAGCTATAATAGAAATACAGTTAATAGGTTAGATATTTAGTTATAACTAGTTGGCTATGGAAGTATTTCTAAAAGTTTGGCACCTGTTTGCGCTAACAAATCTTACGACAGCAGTATTTTACTGCAGTGGCACAAATGTTTCAGTTCTTTAAAATCGAAAATCTATCTAGTTCGTATTTCACACATATAAAACGAATGTCATTTGCAATATATTTGACCGTATTTTTAAACATTGGTATTACAAATATGCATGCTACATATATGTTTAAATGTATTAGCTGTAATTTTATATTTAGTGCTCAGCATAAATGAGTACACCCCATTTTAAAAATGTATATTTTGATCCATTTCTCAGTGAATATATGTCATATATTTTGGTGCACATTAAACAGTTATGTCCATTAAAATAATAGTTTGAATCTTTAGAAATAGAAAGATCAGAATCAGAATACATTTATACATTCAGAATACATATACAGAATCAGAATACATTTAAATTAAAATGAAATATTGCAATGCAAACTACAAAATATCAACTAAATATGTTTTGTGTCTCTTGATTTTTTCCTATTTATTTTATTTATTATACATTATTATACATATTAACATATACATTTGGGAGTACTAATTTTTGGACCATTATCGTAATTTTTTTGGTAGGTTAGTTCCAGATTTGGATTCAGTACTGACTAATCTAATGTATATGCACAAATATAATATTATAAAGCATTCTATAGAAAATATTAATTTAAAAAAATAGATTTGTGAGGGGTGTACTCATATATGCTGAGCACTATATGTGGTCATATATTGCTATATTTTAACAAATACATAATAAAGTTGTCAATATTTGAAGTGGATCAAAAGTTTAGCAGACTTTTCTAAATTAAACTACTGAACAACACCCATTCTTGTCTTAGGACAATTTTGAAAAACTTTTTTGATGCACTTCAAATGTTGACTATATATCTGAATATAATACACTGTACTATAGTATGTGTTATGATCACCAGCAGTGTTGCACTTGCAGGCTGCTGGAGAACACTCGCATTCAACTGTACTACAAATTCCATCATGCACTTCACTCACACACCTGACCCAAATCCCCCTTGATTGCAAACACACACAGCTGAAGCTGTTCAGGGGGCTGTTTCATAAAAGTAATTTAGAAAAGATTAATGTCAAAAACCTGACTTCAATGTGCCGAACTAAACGCCACGCTTAAATTGGTTCCATAACAGCAAGTTGAAGATCATTTTAACTAACTAATCTGAGTTCAGTTTAAATATTCTAGATAACTGCTCGTGCACGTTACTGTCGTGAAACCTTGAAGGTCGAGAATAGATGCATTGATTATGTTGTGTGCTACCATGGCAACTACGAGAACTGAAAGAGCTCTGAAATGAGATACAGCTGTGTTCAAAGCGAGTGAGCCGTGTTTGTTTTTAGAGTTTAAACATATAATAATTTAACCATAATAATCAAAAACTACGACTTGCAACAAAGAGAAGGCTTACAGGAAATTGCAAATCGTCTCAATAGGCTACATATGTAGCAATATATTTTAAAATATAGGCCATTATTTAGGCCTATTAACATTAAATTAAATATTTGTCATAATACACTGAAATTGTGCTTGCGCGCTCATGCGAGAGAGAGAATACGCACTTACTGCCAATTGTTGCTTGCAAGAAAAAGTTTTAATGCATTGCAGACTAACTGTAACATAGAAATGTGCTTAAAATAAACACATTAAGTTTAAAATAATGGCAACAAAGAGCCGTGCACAATTGCACAATTTTAATTTGCTCCCGAAACCGCTGCAAATTGCTGCTTTCCCTTTGACACTTGTGTTAACCGCGGCCCGTGGGAAAATATCTTTATATTAAAGTGAGGCTACTGCTCAGCCCGGATCCATCTCCTGATTACTCCACTCAGGGGTTTGATGCTTTAAAGTCATTCTTTAAGAAATGTAGCCTACTTCTTTATATCAGTCAGTGCTTTCTTAATATTATTTTCTTTATTAAATTTCTGTAATTCATATACTACATATAAAGCGAAGCACACCCCTCACAGATCTCTCTGTTAAATCAACATTTTCTACAGGATGCTTTACAGTAATATATTTGTGCATATGCACAGTCCAAAAATCAATACACCCAAATGAATATGTTGGGGGAAAATATTAAATAAAATGTTAATAAACAGGGAAAAAAAATCAACATAAACATTAAAAATATATAAAAATTTAGTTGTAGTTTGTATTTGTATTGTTTGGAATATCTTGTTTGAATTTAAATGTATTATCGTTCTATTCTTAAACATGTTTGGTGTATATATATTTACTATTAAGTGACAATAAAGTTTTAATCATTATTAAGAGGTTAAGTGAATTAAAAAGGCATCAAATTACAGCAGGTGAATGTTAACATTACTTTGATTAAGCTTGAATTTAAGACTTAGCCTGAGAGTTAACCTGCCCTGGACCAGGCTAGTTTCCCAGCATAAGTTGCCAGAGTAACTGAGATTGAACTATCGTAAATTTGATTTATGAAACAGAATCCGCCATTAATAAACCTGAATTACCAAAATAAGCCTGGCTTTTTCTCTAAGCTTGGTTTATGGAACAGCCCCCAGGACTAAACAGATGGACTATAAACACAGCACACACACATCATGGCTGAGTCTTGTTTCTGTTTAGAGCATCACGTAAGTGTTATCCTTGTCTTGCTTTCCAGTGTTTTTGACCTTTGCTTTGTTTATTGTTTTATGTTGTTTTGCCACCTTACCTGACCATTTGTCTGCTTTTGACTACGATCTTTAATTTTCTGGATGCTTCTGTTTGCCCCTGTTTTGACCGTTGCCTGTCTGACTGTTCTCTTAAATAAACTGCACGTTGATCCTCACCACCTGTTTTCCCAGCCCCTTACGTGACATTATGGTTCAAAAACACTTTTTACTATTTACTATAGTATTTTTATTCATATGGGTGGTCTGGTAATTTATTAGATATAGGCTTCTGCCCAAAT
Source organism: Danio jaintianensis (assembly GCA_903798115.1). Classification (NCBI taxonomy): domain Eukaryota; kingdom Metazoa; phylum Chordata; class Actinopteri; order Cypriniformes; family Danionidae; genus Danio; species Danio jaintianensis. The sequence goes on from CAIGQV010019355.1 coordinate 2,784,645, forward strand.
GGTTTTGTCGACAAATACAAATTGAATCTGTGTGTGGGTTTATTTTATTTCAACTAAAATAATTTTTTATTTTATATATAAAATATATTGTAAAATAAATAATTGTTCTCAGCAGAGCATAAAAAAAAAATCATAAAAGAATAAAATAAAGAGAACCTTTAAAAAATGAAATCATGAGGAGAGCTGGATCCAAGGAAAGACAAAAGCTCAAATACAATATTACTGGTTTTGTAATATTAATATAAAAGTAGAACATTTGATTAACATGTGGTGTTTTAATCTTCATGTCAGCTACAGTATAGTCAATTTGAGTTGTCATAGTTTGACATGGCTGGATATTTTGTTTTATTGTTATTATTTTTTATTATTATATTTTTAGATTTCATAATTACCTGATTTGACCTGCTTATTACAACTGTGATGTTATCTCTGTCAATAATTCATGATGTTTGCTTGCAAAATGAAATAGTAAAAAATCAATGACACATTTGTAAATAAAAATAAAGCATCCATGGGCGTATGTAAACTCTGACAGTGATCCTGTGTGTGGTAAACATCCTAAATGGCAAGAAAGAAAAAAAAGCAACACATATCTTAGCACCAGTATGCATTCTTTTATGACATAAGAGAAACTATAAAACAAGCTTTATTTTATTAATCTCTGTTGCTGTTTATGGATAAAAATATGTTTCAGGCTTCACTGTTCGTGGTCCCTCTGCTCCTCTGTCTGCTCCTCTGGGATCTTCAGTGGTTTTACCCTGTTATGTTGATAAAGCTTTACCAGTGGAGGATCTGGAGGTGGAATGGAGAAGAGCCGACTCAGAGACGCCGGTTCATCTGTATCAAGATGGTGAGAGTCGACCAGAGGTCCAGCAGCAGGATTATCATGATAGAGCTCATTTCTTTACTGAGGAGCTTCAACATGGAAACTTCTCCCTCCGTCTGGACTATCTGACAGCTCAAGATGAAGGAGAATACAGATGTAGAGTTCACAGTCAGCAGGATTCTGGAGAAATGCTAGTAGAAATAAAAGATGTTGGTGAGTGGGAACCATTTGAATTCTTGTCAAAATAATTATTGGTTTAATTAAAAGATTGTTGGTGAGTTGAGACTGATTTAGTTATGGAATAAAGTTAATCTACTTTTTTTTTTAAATAAAAAGATTTAATTCTTATGCTTTGGCTTGTCATCTTTCAGAGTATTTGCTGGTGTCAGGCTCAGATGAGTCCATCTCTGCATATATTGGTGAGAATGTGACTCTGAACTGCTCTTCAGACTCTCACATCACACCTGAACACAACAAAGTTTCCTGGAAGAAAACAGATAAAGATGGAGATATTCTGGTTCTGCTTTTCCAAAACAATGAAACTCTACCAGATTCATCAGATGAGCGATTCAGAGGCAGAGTTGAGTTCTTCACTGCTGAAATCCCCAAAGGAAACTTCTCTCTCAGACTGAAGAGTGTCAGAACTGAGGACAAAGGAGTTTACATGTGTCAAGTGTTTGCTGGAGATTTATCAGCCAATGCAACTGTTAAGCTTGAGCGAAAGGGTGAGTCACAGACAAAAGATAAACTTGCCATACTTTGACAGCAACTGTTGACAGAATTATTTTAAGCGTCAAAATGTCAAAGCCAACAAACTTTACTAACAGACCTTCAAGTCTATTTGTAAAAATAAAATAACAATTATGTTTGCATGTTATCAGCCGTATCAGAAGTTGTCTTACTTGATCAGTTGATGCGTGTTATTTCCAATAGTATCTGCAACCCAGGCTCATTCTGATTACGAACCCCTATATACATTTCTGGAGAGCAGCAAATACGTCCCAGGAGGTTTTTTTTTTTTTGCAGTTTGCACGAATCCACCAAAGACTGCTGTGTACGCTTTTTCAGATCTCAAATTTGTCTCGCGAGTGCCATTCGCGCCTGATGTTCTCACGTAAATGTCGCTGTCGACTGACTGATCGACTGACCCACCCTCCTCCTTCCCTAAACCCAACCAATAGTATTTTCAAAAGCACCGATTGACCCGATCACCCTCTTCCCTAAACCCAACTGACAGTTTCAAAAAGCAATCCAGAAAAAGAAAAGCCCTCGCCTGATTTTTACCACGTTTTCAGATTTTACCACATTTTCACCCTGTTAGTTACTTGTTATTTAAGTACTTGTTACCTAAATATTTGATATTGGCCACACAATTTAAGTATCATTTTTTTGTTTTATCAGTTTAAATGTTTAGCAGTTTAATAGTCACCAAAATAATGTTTAATAGGTTTATAATTGTACCTCAATGACGGGGCAGATCCACACCGCACCTAGATGGCGCCACTAACTCGGTTAGTTCTCTTGTTTCCAAAGAATATAATTTTTCCTGTAATTTAGTTGACTCTTTATTCCAACGTGGTAAATAAACTACTAGTCTTTAACATTCCACCCTGAAAAATATATCATGCATTGCTTAAAAGAGTTTATCACTTTCACTTTCCCTTTCCTTCGGCGTAGTCCCTGCTTTATGATAGGTTTAATTAATTATAAAATATATGTTTTTAAATTGGTATTATCATCTAAACAATTTCATGACAATTTCAGGTATTACACTTTAGGTGCTAGGCTGTAGCACTGAATAAACGAAGACATAAGGACAGATGACTTACAGAGAATAATAACAAAAGTGCGACCTGCGGCTTTATTTATAATGTAGATAGAGCGCACGTGGTCGTGACATGCAAATATCACATTATAGGACTACACAATATCATTATACCTGAATGATGTCCGGAATGAAGCAGTTAATGCTCCTTCTTGTGCACAATGATGAACAATGAAGGCACAAACCATCAATCAGGTCTTCTGCTTTGATGACAACGAACCTCACTAAGACTCCCCCGCCTCCTCAAAAAAAAAACTTTGGATTTATGCAAATTACAGGGGTCGCCCCATTGAGCTAAGAAAATATGGAAATCCGTATTTATACGGAAGAACAGACTTGCACATGGCAAGCTTAGACATGTAATAGTAACTCAGTAGAGCTAATGACGTCACTGTGAGGGGTAGGGTTAGGTTCGAGGTTAGAAGTACACTTTAAAAGCATGCATGCATGCATGCATTCTCAGATTGATAGTCTGCAGCCAGACCATTCTCGTTGTTTCTTGTGATTCACATTAAAGGCAAGGCAAGTTTATTTATATATATATATAGCACATTTCATACACAATGGTAATTCAAAGTGCTTTACATAAACAAGAATAAAAGAAACAGGCATACATAGCTCTGGCTACATAATTCGCGATCTGCAGAAATGTATATAGGGCTACATTTTCAGAATGAGAATGTTGTTAAAAACAGATTCAACTGTAAACATTTGATAGAACATGAATGAAAATCACAGGGATTGTTGCACAATACTATTCCTCTGTGTTCAATAACTGATATCTGTGTTTCTCAGGTTTCTCTAATTTACACATAATGATGATGATTCTCTGTGTTTCTGCATCTGGATCTGCTCTTCTGCTCTGCTTTATGATCTACTGCAGATCTACTGATAGAGGTATGTGTATACAGGAAATATCCTTTTCAGCTGTAATCCAGTGGGTCTCAAATGCAGTATTATGACACCGTGGCATTTATGATTATGATCAGTGTTATGCAAAATACTTCCAAACTGTAGTGCATGACAGATCAAATTGCTGTTGTTGGTGTTATATAAAAGTACTCTCTTACTTTACAATAATACTGTCTCAGAATTGTAACGAATTGTTACTTTATTACTCTTGAGTTACTTCACCAAAAAAACTACAGAAGTAGAACTTCAGGCACAATGTGTCAGATACATCCAAAGAACACTAGGACAATGTTATATCTTTTGCTGACATGTGCACATTATTCCACATTATTTAGTATTAGTTATTGAGCCACAACCCATACTCTACACATACTGCTACACAAAATAAATATAATACAGGACTTGAAGAGATGATGCCAACCCTACGAAGACTTGAAGATGTGATAGCAACCCTGCAAAGACATGAATGAGATGAGGCCAAACCTACAAGGACTTGAATGATATGATGACAACTCTACAAGGACTTGAAGAGATGATACCAACTTTACGAGGACTTGAAGAGATGATACCAATTCTACGATGACTTAAATTAATTGATGCTGACTCTAAGAGGACTTGAACAGATGATGCTAAATCTACGAGGACTTGAACAAGATGATGCCAACCTTACAAGAACTTGAAGAGATTATACCAACCCTACGAGGACTTGAATGATGATGCCAATTCTATGAGGACTTGAATAGATGATACCAACCCTACGAGAACTTGAAGATGTGATATCAACCCTGAAATGACAAGAATGAGATGATGCCAAACCTACAAGAATTTGAAGAGATCATGCAGACTCTACAAGGACTTGAATGAGATGATGTCAACCCTGTGAGGACTTGAATGATTTGATGCCAACACTACAAGGACTTAAATGGAATGATGCCAACTCTACAAGGACTTGAAGAGATGATACCAACTCTATAAGGACTTGAATGAGATGATGCTAACCCTAAGAGGACTTGAACAGATGATGCCAAATCTAAGAGGACTTGAAGAGATGATGCAATTTCTAGTAGTACTTGAAGAGATGATACCAACCGTGCAAGAACATGAATGAGATGAGGCCAACCCTTCAAGAAGAGATGATGCAAACTCTACAAGGTCTTGAATGAGATAATGCCAAACCTACGAGGACTTGAAGAGATGATACCAACCCTATGAGGACTTGAATGAGATGATGCCAACCCTACGAGGACTTGAAGACATGATACTATTTCTAGTAGGACTTGAAGAGATGATGCCAAATCTATGAGGACTTGAATGAGATGATGCCAACCCTACGAGGACTTGAAGACATGATGCTATTTCTAGTAGGACTTGAAGAGATGATGCCAACTTTGCAAGGACTTAAATGAGATGATGCCACCCCTGCGAGGACTTAGATATAATGTCAACCCTACAAGGACTTGAAGAGATGATGCTATTTCTAGTTGGACTTGAAGAGATGATGCCAACCCTACAAGCACTTGAAGAGATGATGCCAACCCTGCAAGGACATGAATGAGATGATGCCAACCCTACAAGAATTTGGAGATGATGCAAACTCTACAAGGTCTTAAATGAGATGATGTCAACTCTACGAGGACTTGAACGAGATAGTGCCAAACCTACAAAAGGATATGATGCCAACCCTAATAAAAAAAATGTAATGTTAGCAGTACTTCTCGCTTGCTTTTTGAGTGCTACTGAGTGGATCATAGGTGCAATGGAGGACTGGCCACCCGGAGCCATAGATTTATAGACATATATACATATATCTATGATCTTGAGTTTTCCCAGTGGTCAGTTTGCACATTTTTTTTTTTTTATACGAAAATTATCATTTTACATCAATTTTCTATATAGATGGATAGTGACTGCACAGGCGTATAGAAATCACTACCCACCCTCCCTGTTAAATTGATCTAATCCATGTCCTGAAACACACCCCCTCTCCTGCTTTCACTTCTCATTCTAATGGAGGGAGCGATTCATTTGTGAATGTATCTCAGTTGACTCGTGACTCGTGTGAACCAACGATATCCCTGCGTCTCAATGTGCATATCCACTTTTCTGATCTAAATGGTAAATAACATTTGTAATATTCAATCATTTAGGGTGGACAGTATGCACATTGAGGCGCAAGCACTGTTATGTTATCAGGCACCCTCATAAGTTACTTCAAAAACTAGCCGTTACTTCACTCAGCTGACAATAATACAAGTTTCTGGCACTGCAGCGTCTTGTTGTCATATTTCATTTATATTGTTTGCTGATTTTATTCAACAAAACTAGCATAAGCTTTGAATTTAGTGCAAGTTGGTGCTACTTTACCTCATGGTCAGTGCAGTAAGTGACTGCATTGTCATCAATAACGCTACTTGTTTAGCACAAAAGTTTGTTACGTACAAAAACGTAAAAACTAAATCTTACCTATGAAATTTTCTGCCTTTATGCTTTGTTTTCTTTGTTTGCTCGTTACTACACCTGTACACAGTGCTAAAGTCCAGCATCTTCACATTGGCTTTAGTCTTGACTAGTGCGGATGAATGACATTTGTCCTGGGAGCCCTGTACCAATATGGCGACGGTATTGACACATGCTCAGGGTCCGTATGTGATATCTAGTGTATATATCTATGCTAAGTGGATTATTAAACACTGCTGATTGGCCATTGGGTTCACATGCTCAACAGATATGACTGTGATTGGCTCCAATGATCACCAGTTTACAAGAGTGTTTACACTTGATACACGAACACTGGAGCATTGGAAAGCCGCATTTATCAGCTGAACTGTCAGCGGATCCTCTCATTACCATGGCATTCAAATGCTGACAGACACAACTTTTCAGTCTCCAGTGTCCATAGAAATATTTTTGTCCCTTAAAGTAGGTGTTTGTGTCTAATTTTTATACTAATCATTCATTAAATATAAAATCACGTTTTAGCTCAGATTTTTTGTCAGAGGCAGTATGGGCAACTGAACCTCATTTAACATCAAATCCTTAAAATAAAAATACCTTTTTTTTCCAAACTGAAAAAAACAAAAAAATTATTACTTTATAAATACTTGTTAAATTATTACTTTATAAATTCTGGGAATCATTATTTCATGTGATTTTTTTCATGGATTTGAAATGGCAAATTTGCAAATTGCAGAATTCAATAATTTCTTGAAGTTATTTTGTCTTTTCTATCTAGACACAGTTTTTCATCTTCAGATGTTTCTCGTCTTCTGTCCAAATATCCTGATGTTTCTTGCTTTTGTCTTCTGGAGTGTTTCTGAAGGTGAGGATTTCACTGCGAATGTTTATTATATGAATTATAATAAATTATGTGAATATTTGCAAAGTAATACAACACTTACTAATATTTGTTTTTGTTTCAGGCTCTCTGTTTGAGTCAGTCTCTTGTTGTGCTCTTTATTTTCTGAGGCCTCTCATGTTGCTCTGGGCCGCTCCATATATTAATGAATTCACAGGTATGATTCATATATGATAATAGATTGATTAATGAGTGGTTAATATTATGGATAATATATTTAAAACATATTGTCAATAAAGTATAACACAAATTAAGTTTTACTGCCCCCAAAAAAATGAAATAAAACTGTATGAAAAAGACTTCAGTCAATAGTATGCTAAAAATGTTCAGTGTTTTATTACAATTTGTGTTTCATTTTGTTGGTGTTGTTTATTATTGCTATTAATCTTTTTTTTTAATTTTTTTTTATTTATTTTTTTTACAGGAAATATGAATGCATTCATAAAAAAGAGCAGTTTTCGCACAGAATATTTTATTTTCTCAGCAGCTTTTTATTCAGGTAAATCAAGAAAACTGTTACAGCATCATAAATGCATTATAATGTGCATAAACAACATAAATGTTGATTACAAAGCCTAATATTGCAAATATTCTGCAGCAAATCATCATATTTATAGCTGAAAAGGTATTTTTACTGTTTATAGCAGATTCTGAATGTGTTTAGGGCTGAATCTCTGTATATGTGACATATGTGACTCTTAATACACTTTATTCTAACTAGCTGTTTTTTTAAATATATTGTATGCCAAACATCATGTTATTTGCTTAAACATCCCTAAGTGTAATAAACTAGCTTTTAGCATGGTTTATGGTCATGTCGGGTGTCATATGAGCAGCAATCATGATCAGACATAACAACCTACAGAAACACTGGACTCCTGAAGTATTTGACTACTATTTTGCTATTTTTTTAATGTATACCTTTTCTTTCATTCAGTTCTGTTTAAATATGCATGGGACAAAGGTCTGAATAATGCAGGATTTGAAGGCGTTGTGATAATAATCCTCTTTGGGATTGTGCTTCTGTTTACCCTCATCTACATTATTTTATGTAAGTATTTCAACTTGATTCTGCCATTCAATTTTACACTCTCAGTGTTGTGCTTTTCTCTTTGACAACATCTACTTCAGATCTAACACCATAAAAGTCACTCTCACCTCAGTTTGATGTGATATTGATGTGTTTCAGGTGATATTATAGAGATAACACAAGTCAGCAGATTGATTGTGTCACATATAAGTCCCACCAGTGGGCAGTGAAATGCTAAAATATGGTGTAAGAGCATAGAAAGAGAGAGCCCAATATAGAAATCTGAATATATATATATATATATATATATATATGATAATATTTATATTCACATGAAATAATAATAAATTGTTATTGTTTTTAATTCAGTGTTGGATAAATTCATTGGGAAATTAAGCAAACAGAAAAAGGCTATTTTCAATATTCTGGCTGGTGTCAGCTTGTACGTTCTGCCTTCACTTCAATTCATCCTCCTCTTTTACGCTTTTGGATCTACAAGAGCAGGTAAATTCACTTATATGAATTATTCAAGCAAATATATGAGAATTATTTTCTTATTATTTTAAGAAAACCATTTAGCAAAATAAAATCAGGTAAATCTGTAGAACTTTGGAATCTGTAGAACTGAAATGTCACAGTAAGCGTACTGTGTATATGGATTCATTCATACTGATAAAAATATATCTATAGATCTTATAAATTAGTTGAAATACAAAGCAGACAACTAGAAGTGTTTTTGTCATAATGCCACCTTGAAATGGAAAGCAGTATTGGCATATTTTCCTATAATGGATTTGTATAAATTATATTTGAAACAAGTTTGATGCGGCGCAGTGGCTCAGTGGTTAGCACTGTCACCTCACAGCAAGAGGGTCGCTGGTTCGAGTCCCGGCTGGGCCAGTTGTTATTTCTGTGTGGTGTTTACATGTTCTCCACATGTTGGCGTTGGTTTCTTCCGGGTGCTCCGGTTTCCCCCACAGTCCAAACACATGCGCTATAAGTAAATTAGATTAACTAAATTGGCCATAGTGTGTGTGTGCGTGTACATGTTTTTGTGACATGTCAGGACACAAATCTGTATAATGACATAGGTATGACACAGGTATTACAAAAAGTAGGTGAAATATGAGGACATTGCTGACGTCCTCATTTCTCAAAACGCTTATAAATCACACAGAATGAGTTTAATCAGAGAGTAAAGCTGTACACTGTTTCCTGTGATGGTTGGGTTTAGGGGTAGGGTGGGGTTAGGGCAATACAAAATACGGTTTGTGCTGTATAAAATCAATGGAAACCTATGTAATGTACCCACTTTTCACAAAAACAAACATTTGTGTGTGTGTGTGTGTGTGTGTATGAATGCGAGAGTGTATCAATGTTTCCCAGTACTGGGTTGCGGTCGGAAGGGCATCCGCTGTGTAAAAAATATGCTGGAATAGTTGGCGGTTCATTCAGGAGTGACTTTGCCGAAGTTTCTTTTATACATGATATCTTCTTTCCAGGAGGACTTATTTGTTATCTAACTGTTTTCCAACCTTATTATGACTGCCCAGGGGCGATCATAGCATAAAAGTAAAAGTATTAATTCATCCAGCAATATAAAAAAAAAAAATAGTATAAATGTATTTAAAAACCACAAGATACATAAAATAATAACAATGAAAGGGACAAATTTAGAAGTAGTCAAAAGCCGAAATAGCAAACAAAATAGTCTATTAAGGAACCCTCTAAATAAGCTAATAAAACACAAATAGCAATATACTAACAATAATATAATAACTATATGTGAATCTTTCATGATGTCTGTCAGTAAAGCTCTGTGTTTGCAGTAAAATAAACTCATCTGTGTTCAGGATTCTTCATGGTTGCAGTATTACCAATTTTATTCACAGTGACAAGATACAACTGGGATCTTTCGTGTGGAGAAAAGATGGGCTGTAAGTGTTTGAGTTTTGATTAATTATACACAGTTGAAGTCAGAATTATTAGCCTCCTGTGATTTTTATTTTTCTAATATTTCCCAAATGATGTTTAACATCATGTTGTTTTAATTTTTTTAAAACCATTTTAAGGTCAATATTATTAGCCGCCTTAAGCAGTTTTATTTTTTAATTGTCTACAGAACAAACCATCATTATACAATGACTTGCCTAATTAACCTAGTTAAGTCTTTAAATGTCACTTTAAGCTGAATACTAGTATCCTGAAAAAATATCTAGTCAAATATTATGTACTGTCATCATGGCAAAGATAAAAGAAATCAGTTAATAGAAATGAGTTATTAAGACTATTATGTTTAGAAATGTGTTGAAAAAAATCCTCTTTCCATTAAACAGAAATTGGGGGAAAAAATGGACAGGGGGGCTAATAATTCTGACTTCAACTTTATATCATCTACAGTGCATCCGGAAAGTATTCATAGCGCTTCACTTTTCCACATTTTTTTTATGTTACAGCCTTATTCCAAAATGGATTAAATCCATTTATTTCCTCAAAATTCTACACACAATACCCCATAATGACAGTGTGAAAAAATATAATTTTTTAATTGTTACAAATTTATTAAAAATAAAAAACCTGAAAAATCACATGTACATAAGTATTCACAGGCTTTGCTCAATACTTTGTTGATGCATATTCAAGTCTTTTTGAATATGATGCCACAAGCTTGGCACACCTGTCTTTGGGAATTTTTGCCCATTCCTCTTTGCAGTACCTCTCAAGCTCTATCAGTTTGGATGGGAAGCGACAGTGTACAGCCATTTTCAGATCTCTCCAGAGATGTTCAATAGGATTTAGGTCTGGGCTCTGGCTGGGCCACTCAAGCACATTCGCCGAGTTTTTGTGAAGCCACTCCATTGATATTTTGGTGGTGTGCTTTGGGTCATTGTCCTGCTGGAAGATGAACCGTCACCCCAGTCTGAGGTCAAGAGCACTCTGAAGCAGGTTTTCATTCAGGATGTCTCTGTACATTGCTGCATTCATCTTTCCCTCTATCCTGACTTGTCTTCCAGTTCCTGCTGCTGAAAAACATCCCCACAGCATGATGCTGCCACCACCATGCTTCACTGTAGGGATGGTATTAGCCTGGTGATGAGCGGTGCCTGGTTTTCTCCAAACGTATCGCCTGGCATTCACTCCAAAGTGACTTTTGGCAAATTCCAGGCGGGCTGCTATGTGCCCTTTTCTAAGGAGTGGCTTCCGTCTGGCCACTCTACAATACAGGCCTGATTGGTGGATTGCTGCACAGATGGTTGTCCTTCTGTAAGGTTCTCCTCTCTCCACAGAAGAACGCTGGAGCTCAAACAGAGTGATCATGGGGTTATTGATCATCAGGGACTAAGGGCCTTCTCCCCTGATCACTCAGCTTAGATGGCCGGCCAGCTCTAGGAAGAGTCCTGGTGGTTCCAAACATCTTCCACTTACGGATGATGGCGGCCACTGTGCTCATTTGAACTTTCAGAGCAGCCGAAATTTTTCTGTAACCTTCCCCAGCCTTGTGCCTCGAGACAATCCTGTCTCGGAGGTCTACAGACAATTCCTTTGTCTTCATGCTTGGTTTGTGCTTTAACATACTCTGTCAACCCTGGGACCTTATATAGACAGGTGTATGCCTTTTCAAATCTTGTCCAATCAACTGAATTTACCAAAGGTGAACTCCAATTAAGCTGCTGAAACATCTCAAGAATGATCAGTGGAAACAGAATGTACCTGAGCTCAATTTAAAGCTTCACGGCAAAGGCTGTGAATACTTATGTACATGTGATTTTTCAGGTTTTTTATTTTTAATAAATTTGCAACAATTTCAAAAATTCATTATTCATTATGTCATTGTCTTTATGGGGTATTGTGTGTAGAATTTTGAGGAAATAAATGAATTTAATCCATTTTGGAATAAGGCTGTAACATAAAAAAATGTGGAAAAAGTGAAGCGCTATGAATACTTTCCGGACGCACTGTATGTATTGTTAACAATGCTCATGTCTTTTTCTTTATTATGAGATTTTCAACACAGGCTCATTCTGAAAACATAGCCTTATATAGGTTTCTGGAGATCGCGTATTATGTAGCCAGAGGAACGTATGGCTGCATTTCGTCTTTAAAACGAACGATACGGGGCAGTATGACACCGTTCCCTTTCGTGCTTACCAGCTGACCACTTACTTCCATATGGACGGCTTTCCCGCTCTTACCAGTTTGCCCAGTTAGTTCGCCATGTGACCATGACGACGGGGTTCGAGTCCGGCGAAGAACGGTTCCGGAAACCGGGTAAGATTAAAACAAAAGCCAAAAAATAAAATACACAAGTAAATAACAGGGTGAGAATGTGGTAAAATCTCAAAACGTGGTAAAAATCAGACTGCCGTGAGGGCTTTTCTTTTTCTGGATTGCTTTTTAAAACGGTCGGTTGGATTTAGGGAAGTGGGTGGGCGCTGGTCAATCAGTGCTTTTGAAAACACTATTGGTTGGGTTTAGGTAAGGAGGAGGTTGGGTCAGTCGATCGGTCAGTCAGTCAGTCGACAGCGGCCTCTGGTGGAATTACGCGAGAACAGCAGGCATGAATGGCACTCGTGAGAGAAATTTAAGATCTCAAAAAGCGTACACAGCGGCCTCTGGTGGATTCGCGAAAACAAAAACGGCAAAAAACATAGCTCCTGGGACGTATTTGACTCTCTCCAGAAACGTAGAGGGTACGTTTTCAGAACGAGCCTGGGTTGGAGATTCTCGAATTTGACATTTTTTAATGTTGAGTGAAGTGTAGAAATGTTTGCAGTTTTTCAATGATTTATCATCTATGACCACATGTGGAGTTTTGTGGGACGTTGTTTATATCAGGTTTGATGTTCTCTGAGCCATCTTAAGTGTACAGTGTTGTTTTATTTTTATCAGATTTGTTGTTTATTGCTAAACATATATTTGTTTCAGGTTCACCTTCAGTCAGGAGATCAGTGTGGTTAATCCTCATGTTATTAATCAATGCTGTAATGGTCTATTTCTACATCGAGACACTGGCAAATGAAAAAGGTATGAAAACAAACACTAATATTAAATTTGGATCTTAAATGTTTTGTTGAATCTGGCGTGTTTGTTGATAATCAGATCGTGTTGGATGGGCCTGTATGATTGGGTTTCATCAGTTGCTTTGGGCAGTGATGGACTTCACACGCACATTTAAATGGGGTACAGTATTAATCATCTGCTTCTGGTCATCTTTTCTCTGTCCTGATTTTCTACTATCAGTTGTACCTTTAAAGGGCAAAATCCATTGGGCCCACATGGGCTGACCTATATGGAGCCCACATGAGTTTTTCTGTGGGATTGTCCTGCCCACACCATCCCACATTAAACCCACACCTACCCACAGTGGGCCCACACTGGCATGTTTGCTGGGTATTTCCAAATTTTTTTGCTTTCTTTTTTAAAAAGAGTCTCTGGTTCAGTTATTCAGCAAAGCTTGGTAACACTTTAGTTTAGGTCACAATTCACATTGTTAACAATCCATTAACTAAACACTACTAGCTTAATAATCTACTAATAAGCTGTTTATTTATAGTTAGTAAAGGTTGAAGTTGATTTTAGGTTTTGGATAGCATTAGGGATGCAGAATAAGATCATAATTTATAACTACTAATAACAGTTAATGACTTGCACTGTTAACAGTGTCCTGTAGAATCTACAGTACAGTAACTTACTGGCAGCAGTTTGCCAGTATCTGACTGTAAATCAATTGCAGCAAAAATACTGTATTTGCATTTACAGCACCATTTATCTGGCTGTACATTTATTTACAGAATTGTATGTATATCTTTACTGTAAAATATACAGTAATTTTCACAATGCAACTTTAAAATACAGTAACAGTTCAGTATAGTTAAATACTGTGTCATTTACAAAAATCTTTAACAGTGTTTTCGCTCTACAGTGGTTGAACTTTCAGCAGTGAAATTTAAACCAAACTGAACTAAACTAAACTGAACTTCAACTCTGAAATCTGGACTTTACTAGAACTATGTTAAGCTGCTTTGACACAATCTACATTGTGAAAAGTGCTATATAAATAAACTTGACTTGACTTGACTTGACTTGTAATAATAAGCAGGTAATAAGCCAGTGGTTAATAGTGGAAATTGTGACTTAAACTAAAGTGTTACCCAAAGCTTTAATTTATTTCTTCTTGAAATAAATTTTGAAACTAACTATGCTATTTCACCATATCCTGCTCTACTCGTGGGTTTGATGTAAAGCTGATATTTCTTTACTATGTTTAAAGCTGGTCACTCCATGCATTTTTTCTGAACGGATAGTTATCTGATCATGATGTGGGCCGGTGTAAATTCCCTTTCGAAACAAATTCGAGACTGATATCCAATCGCTCAGACCAAAATTTAGTTTATTCAATTCACCTATAGCGCATGTGTTTGGACTGTGGGGGAAACCGGAGCACCCGGAGGAAACCCACGCCAACACGGGGAGAACATGCAAACTCCACACAGAAATGCCAACTGGCCCAGCCGGGACTCGAACCAGCAACCTTCTTGCTGTGAGGCGACAGTGCTAACCTCTGAGCCACCGTGCCGCCAATCATGAAATGATGAGATTAAATTGTTAAATTAATATCAGATGGAAGCATTAACAACAGAGACGCACCTGTAGCCTATCTCTGTAAAAAGATAGGAATAATAATAGAAATTTAGAAAAGCACGTTGTTTTGTTTTTAGATGAGTATGTTATGCACAAATTAATTGAAACTCTTTACAGTTTGGAATGGAATTTATACAGATAAATGCACATATAGCATGGGATTTGGAGATAGGATTCATATCCGTTTAGAGATGCATTCATGTGGTCAAGTGTAAATGGGTCCATTTTCAGAAATCAGGTAGCTACACAATCAGAAACAAATGCATGAAGTGACCAGACAACCTGATCTCATGAGGAAACGTAACTATATTAGGTTTTATCAGTTTAGTGGCTAATTTGACTGAATTTGAGTTCAGTCATATGAAAATGTACGATTTTTAAAAGTAGATGTGGCACCAAACCCCTCCTCTAAACCCAAATGTGATTGAAGGATGAGCAAATCATACTACGAATATGAATTAGCCACTAAATCAAAAAGTTATGAATTGCCATGAGAAAGCGTTGGACCAGGTGTAAACAGGTCCATTAGGTCCCCTCTAGC
>CAIGQV010019355.1:2823023-2835869 GCA_903798115.1 Danio jaintianensis
AGATAGATAGATAGATAGATAGATAGATAGATAGATAGATAGATAGACGAAATAGATGAAAAGACAGATAGATGGACAGACAGACAGATGAAAAGACAGACAGACATACAGATAGACAGACAGATGAAAGGATAGATAGATAGATAGATAGATAGATAGATAGATAGATAGACAGATAGATAGATAGATAGATAGACAGATAGATGGACAGATAGATGGACAGACAGACAGATGAATAGATAGATAGATAGATAGATAGATAGATAGATAGATAGATAGATAGATAGATAGATAGATAGATAGATAGATAAATAGATAGATAGACGAAATAGATGAAAAGACAGATAGATGGACAGACAGACAGATGAAAAGACAGACAGACGTACAGATAGACAGACAGATGAAAGGATAGATAGATAGATAGATAGATAGATAGATAGATAGATAGATAGATAGATAGATAGATAGATAGATAGATAGACAGACAGACGAAATAGATGAAAAGACAGATAGATGGACAGACAGACAGATGAAAAGACAGACATACAGATAGATAGACAGACAGATGAAAGGATAGATAGATAGACAGACAGACAGACAGACAGATAGATGTTTTTAACCCTTGTTTTCTTTCTTCAGTTCTGTTTAAATATGCTTGGGACAAAAGACTGAGTTACACAGGATTTGAGCGTGTCGTGATCATTGTCATCTTTCTGGTGGTGCTGGTGTTAAACCTCATCTATACCATTTACAGTAAGTAAGTCTTTCTGATCTATTCTTTCCAGTATGTGTCACAAGTCTGTGCTGTGAAATCATTTGTTTGTTTCGGGCACACAGTATCTCAGAACTGATTTGAACAAAACATTTTCAGTATGCTTGATGAGTTCTTGTGGACATTTTCATAAGCATCCAGATTCATGCATATAGACGTATGGTAAAGGTTATATTTTGTAAATGTAGTTTTTGTGTGTGTGTGTGTTTGTTTGATATGTGAGTGTATATGTTTGTATATGTGTCTTATTTGTTTGTTTGTTTAATGGTGAATGATTATGTGACCTGTGTCCAAATTAAATCATGAGTTGATACAATTTTAGTTTTTTAGCTTGTTTTACTTTTTATCTATACAATGCTTTTAATGTGTGTGATATTCAATGGTTCTGAGGTCTGTAAATATTTGTGTGTGTGTGTGTGTGTATGTTGTATGATATGCAAGTATGTTTATTTGTACAGTTCAAGTCAAAATGATTCGCTCTCCTGTGATTTATTTCTTTTTTTCTTCAAATATTTCCCAAATGATGTTTAACAGAGCAAGGAATTTTTCGCAGTATTTCCTATAATATTTTTTCTTCTGGAGAAAGTCTTACTAGTTTTATTTCGACTTGAATAAAAGCAGTTTTTAGTTTTTTTAAAACCATTTTAAGGTCAATATTATAAGCCCCTTTAAGCAATATTTTTATTCGATTGATAGAAGTAATTTCAAACCAATTTTGTGTAAAATGTGGATAAAACCAACTGCTTTTTATAACATTTGTCTACAGAACAAACCATCGTTATACAATGACTTGCCCAATTACTCTAACTTGCCTAATTACCTAGTTCAGCCTTTAAATGTCACTTTAGGCTGAATACTAGTATCTTAAAAAATATCTAGTCAAATATTGAAATTGGGAAAAATATACAGGGGGGCTAATAATTCTGACTTCAACTGTATATATATGATTTATGTAACATGATTGTGTAAACTGTCCAAATTGAGTCATGAATTGGTTCAATTTGTTTAGTACTGTACTGTCCTGATTTTTATGATATTACTTCAAAATCATGTCAAATATTTTAGACTCTATGCTTATCTCTTATTGTTTTTGTTTTTTTCTGATATAGTGTTTACTAGATTTATTGGGAAATTAAGCCAACAGATAAAGAGTATATTCTGGGTTCTGGCTGGTATCAGTTTCGATGTTCTGCCTTCACTTCAGTTCATCATCATGTTCTTTGCCTTTGGATCTGGAAGAGGAGGTAAATATACATGTATGAACTATTCAGAAGTAATGCAAGAAATAGTATTCAGCAATATTGAGAATCAGGTTAATATTTCACTGATGTAGCCTGAGATGTTACTGCTTCCTTCATACACACAAATTAATTAATTAATTACACCCATTAAGGAGAGTGGAGGAAGAATGTTTTTTCATAAATTAGTTAAGATGATAGATAGATGGATGGATGGATGGATGGATGGATGGATGGATGCATGCATGGATGGATGGATGGATGAAACGTATGTCGTAATAGTTTGCAGTTCATTCCGCTGTGGTGACCCCTGATAAATTATTGACTAAGCCGAAGGAAAAAGAAATGAATAAATGAAGTTTCTGTGAGTTTACGTTTAGTGGATAGAACAATATTGCTAGGTAAGTAAAAAAACAGTTGAAGTCTACACTCACCAGCCACTTTATTAGGTATCTTTTGCCTTCAGAACTGCCTTAATCCTTCGTGCATAAATTCAACAAAGTACTGGAAATATTCCTCCGAGATTTCGGTCCATATTGACATGATAGCATCACGCAGTTGCTGCACATCCATGATGCGAATCTCCCTTTCCACCACATCCCAAAGGTGCTCTATTGGATTGAGTTCTGGTGACTGTGGAGGCCATTTGAGTGCAGTGAACTCATTGTCATGTTCAAGAAACCAGTCTGAGATGATTCACCCTTTATGACATGGCGCGTTATCCTGCTGGATGTAGCCATCAGAAGATGCATACACTGTGGTCATAAAGGGATGGACATGGTCAGCAACAATACTCAGGTAGGCTGTGGCGTTGACATGATGCTCAATTGGTACTAATGAGCCCAAAGTGTGCAAGAAAATATCCCCCACACCATTACACCACCACCACCAGCCTGAACCGTTAATACAAGGCAGGATGGATCCATGCTTTCATGGTGTTGACGCCAAATTCTGACCCTACCATCCGAATGTCACATCAGAAATTGAGACTCATCAGACCAGGCAACGTTTTTCCAATCTTTCATTGTCCAATTTTGGTGAGTCTGTGTGAATTGTAGCCTCAGTTTCCTGTTCTTAGCTGACAGGAGTGACACCCGGTGTGGTCTTCTGCTGCTGTAGCCCATCTGTCTCAAGGTTGGACATGTTGTGTGTTCAGAGATGCTCTTCTGCATACCTCGGTTGTAACGAGTGGTTATTTGAGTTACTGTTGCCTTTCTATCAGCTGGAACCAGTCTGGCCATTCTCCTCTGACCTCTGGCATCAACAAGGCATTTGCGCCCACAGAAATGCCGCTCACTGGATATTTTCTCTTTTTCGGACCATTCTCTGTAAAGCCTAGAGATGGTTGTGTGTGAAAATCCCAGTAGATCAGAAGTTTCTGAAATACTCAGACCAGCCCGTCTGGCACCAACAACCATGCCACGTTCAAAGTCTTACTTAAATCACTTAAATCACCTTTCTTCCCCATTCTGATGCTCGGTTTGAACTGCAGCAGATCATCTTGACCATGTCTACATGCCTAAATTCATTGAGTTGCTGCCATGTGATTGGCTGATTAGAAATTTGCGTTAACGAGCAGTTGGACAGGTGTACATAATAAAGTTGCCGGTGAGTGTATATCAAATCAAATCAAATCACTTTTTATTGTCACATCATCAGCAGCACGTGTGCTATGATGAGTGAAAGGCTTAGGTGCTGGCTCCAGACAGTACAAAATACAGATAAAATACAAAGCCAGTGCAAAATGCAGACAGTGCAAATACAACGACAGTGCAAAATACAGACAGTGCAAATTACAGACAGTGCAAGTACAACGACAATGTAAAGTTGACAGCGATATGTACAATGAATAGGTGTCCACATAGTTGTAGGCAGTATTATCTCAAGTATGGATTGGTTAAAGTGCAGTGCATGCTACATATTGATGGTGTGCAGTGAGGGGTATGGAAGAGTCTGTGTGGGGTGTGTTAAGTGTTCATCAGCCTGATAGTCTGAGGGAAGAAGCTTTCCTTCAGCCGGCTGGTGCGTGACCGTATGCTGCGGAACCGTCTGCCTGAGGGTAGCAGAGAGAAAAGTCTATGGCTTGGGTGGCTGGAGTCACTGATAATTCTCTTGGCTTTCCTCATGCACCGCCTGGTGTAGATGTCCTGGAGGGAGGGAAGCTCACCTCCTACTACGCGTCCAGCAGTTCGCACAATCCTATGTAGGCCTTTGCGATTGCTGCTGGTGCTATTTCCATACCAGGTGGTGATACAGCCAGACAGGATGCTCTCTGTGATACAGCACTGCGTCTGTGTGAGCAGTCCATGTCAAATCCTCAGCGATGTGTACTCCAAGAAACTTGAAAGTGCTGACTCTCTCCACTGGTGTCCCGTTGATGGTGATGGGAGTGTGTTCTCTCTTCTCTCTCCTGAAATCCACCACCAGCTCCTTGTCAAGTCCTAGTCCTAGGTCCTAGTCCTGTCAATATCAAGTCCTAGTTGTGCAAACATTGTGTGTACAGTTGTGTGTGTTTGCATGTATATTTGTCAGATATCACTGTTGCACCTATGTGGGTTTGTGAATGCATGTGTTTATTCCAAAGGTAATTTGTGCTGCAGTGCCATGGGCTTTATCTAAACATTTTCTAATTTATTGCACATTTGTTAAAAAAAAAATAATAATAATATGGTTAGTTTAGAAGAAAGTCCAGCATAAGGGTGTCCATCAGTGCACATGGCACCAGGACACCCTAGGGCGGAGGTCAATGATCGACTTTGTGGTTGTATCATCTGATCTCCGACCGTATGTCTTGGACACTCGGGTAAAGAGAGGGGCAGAGCTGTCAACTGATCACCACCTGGTGGTGAGTTGGATCCTCTGGCAGGGGGGAAAGCTGGACAGACCTGGCAGGCCCAAGCGTATTGTGAGGGTCCTCTGGGAACGTCTGGCTGAACCTCAAGTCAGAGGGATTTTCAACTCTCACCTCCAGAAGAGCTTTGACCAGATCCCGAGGGAGGCTGGTGACATTGAGACCGAGTGGTCCATGTTCTCCGACTCCATTGTTGACGCGGCCGTGAGGAGCTGTGGCCGTAAGGTCTGTGGTGCTTGTCAGGGCGGCAATCCACGAACCCGGTGGTGGACACCGGAAGTAAGGGATGCCGTCAAGCTGAAGAAGGAGTCCTACAGGGCTTGGTTGACTTGCAGGACGCCCGAGGCAGCTGATGGGTACCGACGGACCAAGTGTGCTGCAGCCCGGGCGGTTGCGGAAGCAAAAACTCGGGCCTGGGAAGAGTTCGGGGAGACCATGGAGGAAGACTATCGGTCGGCCCCAAAGAGATTCTGGCAAACCGTTCGGCGCCTCAGGAGGGGAAAGCAGCTCCACATCAACACTGTTTACAGTGGAAGTGGGGAGCTGTTGACCTCGACTGGGGATGTTGTCGGACGGTGGAAGGAATACTTTGAGGACCTCCTTAACCCCACCGACATGTCTTTCATTGAGGAAGCAGAGACTGGGGATGCAGGGGTGGACTCGCCCATCACCCAGGCTGAGGTCACTGAGGTAGTTTGCAAGCTCCGCAGTGGCAAAGCAGCCGGGGTGGATGAGATTCACCCTGTGTATCTTAGGTCTCTGGATGTTGTAGGGCTGTCTTGGCTGACACGTCTCTACAATATCGCATGGAGGTTGGGGACAGTACCTCTGGACTGGGCAACTGGGGTGGTGGTTCCCATTTTTAAGAAGGGGGACCGGAGGGTGTGCTCCAACTATAGGGGGATCACACTCCTTAGCCTCCCTGGAAAAGTCTATGCCAGGGTACTGGAGAGGAGGATCCGGCCGATGGTTGAACCTAGGATCCAGGAGGAACAATGCGGTTTTCGCCCGGGCCGTGGTACACTGGACCAGCTCTATACCCTCACCAGGGTGCTCGAGGGTTCATGGGAGTATGCCCAACCAGTCCACATGTGTTTTGTGGACTTGGAGAAGGCATTCGACCGTGTCCCTCGTGGCATTCTGTGGAGGGTGCTCTGGGAGTATGGGGTCAGAGGCGCTCTGTTAAGGGCTGTCTCATCCCTGTATGTACAGAGTAGGAGTTTGGTTCGCATTGCAGGCAATAAGTCAGACTTGTTTCCAGTGCATGTTGGACTCCGGCAGGGCTGCCCTTTGTCACCAATTCTGTTCATAATTTATATGGACAGAATTTCAAGGCGCAGCCTTGGGCTGGAGGGGGTCCGGTTCGGGGGCCACAGGATTTCATCTCTGTTATTCGCAGACGATGTTGTTCTGTTGGCTGCATCGAACATGGACCTTCAGCATGCACTGGAGCGGTTTGCTGCCGAGTGTGGCGCGGCTGGGATGAGAATCAGCACCTCCAAGTCCGAGGCCATGGTGCTCCACCGGAAAAAGGTGGTTTGCCATCTCCAGGTTGGAGAAAAGTCCTTACCCCAGGTGGAGGAGTTCAAGTATCTTGGGGTTTTGTTCACGAGTGAGGGAAGGATGGAACGTGAGATTGACAGGCGGATTGGTGCAGCGGCCGCAGTAATGCGGTCGATGTACCGGTCCGTTGTGGTAAAGAAGGAGCTGAGCCGAAAGGCGAAGCTCTCGATTTACCGGTCAATCTACGTTCCTACTCTCACCTATGGTCATGAGCTTTGGGTCATGACCGAAAGGACAAGATCTCGGATACAAGCGGCCGAAATGAGTTTCCTTCGAAGGGTGGCAGGGCGCACCCTTATAGATAGGGTGAGGAGCTCTGTCACCCGGGAGGAGCTCGGAGTAGAGCCGCTGCTCCTCCACATCGAGAGAAGTCAGCTGAGGTGGCTCGGGCATCTGTTTCGGATGCCTCCTGGACGCCTACTTAGGGAGGTGTTCCAGGCATGTCCCACCGGGAGGAGGCCTCGGGGAAGACCCAGGACACGCTGGAGGGACTATGTCTCTCGGCTGGCCTGGGAACGCCTCGGGATCCCCCCGGAGGAGCTGGAGGAAGTGTCTGGGGAGAGGGAAGTCTGGGGTTCTCTCCTAAGACTGCTGCCCCCGCGACCCGGCCCCGGAAAAGCGGTTGAAAATGAATGAATGAATGAATGGTTAGTTTAAACCCTAAAGATATATATGTTTTTGTTTTTTTAACTTACATTCAGCAACATTTTCACATACAGTCAACAAAATACTCAAGTCGTATGCCACTAGAATAAAAGCAACAGTGTTTTTTAATGAGCTAAACATAAAATGGGGTCCCCAAAAACCAAAGACATTATGCACTGATATTGTTACATTTTTTTTTATGTTTATGTTTTTATGTAATATTTTTACACTTTTTCTTTCTCATAATTAATCATGAAAATGTGAATTTGTTGATGTCAGTATAGCTCAGTGTCTGTATTTAAATAAAACTCTTCTGTGTTCAGGATTCTTCATTGTTGGAGTTTTACCAGTTTTTCTCACAGTGACAAGATACAACTGGAATCTTGTATGTGGAAAACAGATGGGCTGTAAGTGACTGAATTATGATCTGATCCCTGATATGAATACACTACCTGACAAAAGTCTTGTCGTCGATCCCAGTTGTAAGAACAACAAATAATAACTTGACTTCTAGTTGATCATTTGGAAAAGTGGCAGAAGGTAGATTTTTTCGATGAATCATCTGTTGAACTGCATCCCAATCATCACAAATACTGCAGAAGACCTATCGGAACCCGCATGGACCCAAGATTCTCACAGAAATCAGTCAAGTTTGCTTAAGGAAAAATCATGGTTTGGGGTTACATTCAGTATGGGGGCGTGCGAGAGATCTGCAGAGTGGATGGCAACATCAACAGCCTGAGGTATCAAGACATTTGTGCTGCCCATTACATTACAAACCACAGGAGAGGGCAAATCTATCAGCAGGATAGCGCTCCTTCTCATACTTCAGCCTCCACATCAATGTTCTTGAAAGCAAAGAAGGTCAAGGTGCTCCAGTATTGGCCAGCCCAGTCACCAGACATAAACATTATTGAGCATGTCTGGGGTAAGATGGAAGAGGAGGCATTGAAGATGAATCCAAAGAATCTTGATGAACTCTGGGAATCCTGCAAGAACGCTTTCTTTTCCATTCCAGATGAGTTTATTAATCAGTTATTTGAGTCATTGCAGAGATGTATGGATGCAGTCCTCCAAGCTCATGGGAGTCATACACAATATTAACTCTTTTTCCACTGCACCATGACTTTATATTCTATATTGTACATTATTTCTGTTAAGTGACAAGACTTTTTCATATAAGCCACTTCTGATACCAAATGATCAACTAGAATTTAAGTTATTATTTGTTGTTCCTAAAACTTGGATAGGCGACAAGACTTTTGTCAGGTAGTGTATAATAAGAAATCATGACATAATAGTGTGAGCTTCATCTAATTAATGTATTGCTTTTTACATTTTTATTCAGTCAGTGCCAAACAGTGTTTAAAATATATATATATATTTTTTTCAGGTTCACCTTCAGTCAGGAGATCAGTGTGGTTAATCCTCATGCTATTAATCAATCCTATAATGGTCTATTTCTACATCATAGCACTGGAAAATGAAAAAGGTATGATAAAAATTAAATTAGGAATAAATTAGAAGTGTTCATTTGCTAAAACAGATTTCAGAAATTGAGTTTTTTGGCTCTATTAAACACCAAATATAAAAAAGCATGAATATCTAAAAACTATTAAGACTACTAATAGATTCTTTTTAAATCTTACACTTAAACGCACATCATAAAAACATCCGAAAAGTACTAAAATGGAGTTTTATCTATTTCTTTATATTTGTTTTTTGCAAATAAACTCTTTATATCTTTCTTATTTTTATATCTCTGCCTAGATTAGTTAAACATTTGTTTGTTGAACACTAAATAATGCATTTCAGTGATGTTGAAGCCGTCTGCATGTGTTTGTTGATGTTCAGATCGTGTCGGATGGTTCTCTATGATTGCGTTTCATCAGTTGCTCTGGGCAGTGATCGACTTCACACGCTCGTTTTTTCAAACATGTGGTACAGTATTAATCATCTGCTTTAATCATCTTTTCACTGTCATGATTTACTTCTACTGGCTATAGATGTTAGATAATATTTCTGTAAATGACGATATTGATCTGTATTTTCTGATCTCACAGTTCTTCATCGTGTTGTTCCTGTGTATGTGTTTGGATCAGTTGGTGTTGTTTTACTGAACTCTGTTACTCTGATGACTGAACTCATACTGAAAACAGGTGAGAGAACACTTCTGCATCATACAGTGTGTCTAAATACATTCATATATTTACATATAACCCAAATGTTTATAGTAAATACATTCATTCATTCATTTATTCATTTTCTTTTCGGTTTAGTCCCTTTATTAATCTGGGGTCACCACAGCGGAATGAACCGCCAACTTATCCAGCATATGTTTTACACAGCGGATGCCCTTCCAGCTGCAACCCATCACTGGGAAACATCCACACACACTCATTTACACACATACACTACGGACAATTTAGCTTACCCAATACATCTATAGCGCATGTCTTTGGACTTGTGGGGGAAACCGGAGCACCCGGAGGAAACCCACGCCAACACGGGGAGAACATGCAAACTCCACACAGAAACGCCAACTGACCCAGCCGAGGCTCGAACCAGCGACCTTTTTGCTGTGAGGCAATTGTGCTATCCACTGCGCCACCGCGCCGCCCCTAGTAAATACATACATATAAACGAATTCATTGTATAAACAAATATCACACTAAGGCAAAATCTCAAAGTTGTTATGATCTGCTAAACTGAATTTTCATTCTGACAGCTCATGCTGTTTGGAGTTGATATTAATATATACTGTAAATGTCTATTTTCATTTCTTCAGTTACTGGAAAAAGTGCAGTTGGAGATCTGAGAATCGTCGTCTTTTCCTCTGAATTCGTCTTCACTTTATTTCTGATGATTTTACTGGTGTTTGAACCCTGTGAGTACAAACTAAAGTTCACTATAGATTAATTACACTCACTTCATGTATGTTGGTGCACTGTAAAAAACTAGCAAAACAAAAAGGTGAAATTCATGGCAGCACAGGGTGCCAAATGTTTGCCATTTTTGTAAATAATGGAGATACACCATTAATTAAAATGACATGTTTACACAGCAACATGAGAAACTGTACATTGAACATACAGTTAAACTTGGTGATAATTTGATATTTAATATTACATGCTAATATATTTACCCAAATGAGATGTGCTGTTACCTCAGATGTGCTGTAATGTCTCAGACACAGCATCTATATACTGAAGATGGATGAGATACTGCAAATTATACTGTATATAGAGCAGTGAGACCGAGATTGAGAGAATACTTGTGTATATTCGGGGTGTCACGGTTTGGTACGTACGTCGGTTTTGGGGTCACGGTTCCAGTACTGGTGCGGTACAACAGTCACAGCCATATCACCCTGCAGCCCAAAACCGGTTGCTCACTGAAGCTAAGCAGGGCTGAGCCTGGTCAGTACCTGGATGGGAGACCACATGGGAAAACTAGGTTGCTGTTGGAAGTGGTGTTAGTGAGGCCAGCAGGGGCGCTCAACCTGCAGTCTGTTTAAGTCCTAATGCCCCAGTAAAGTGAAGGGGACACTATACTGTCAGTGAGCACCGTCTTTCGGATGAGACGTTAAACCGAGGTCCTGACTCTCTGTGGTCATTAAAAATCCCATGGCACTTCTCATAAAGAGTAGGGGTGTAGCCCCGGTGTCCTGGCCAAATCCCCTCCATCGGCCCTTACCCATCATGGCCTCCCAATCATCCCCATCCACCGAATTGGCTCTATCACTGTCTCTCCACTCCCCCTATAGCTGGTGTGTGGTGAGCGCACCGGCGCCGTTGTCCTGTGGCTGCCAAGTGGCTCATCCAAGTTTATGCTGTACACTGGTGGTGGTGTGGAGAGACCCCCCTCATGGTTGTGAAGCGCTTTGGGTGTATGGCCATACACAAAAACTGCGCTATATAAAAATACACATTGCATTACACTACATTACAACAGGAATAATAGCAGAATAAAAACAGGAATAATAACTATTGGTTCCTATACAATCCAACAAGTCCAGTTGGTGAAGCTTAAGGCCCTGGTATACTTCAGACGAAATTGAAAAAAGAACTGAAATGATGTATTTCCGAATAATTCCAAACAAAATCACGTTTGTTTTGAGTTCATTTTGGCAGTTCGCCAAAGCACACTTTTTGGGGAGTTCGTTTTAGCTCCTAAACACCTTTGAGCTGCCATGGGTCCCTGATGATTGCGCATCAGATTACAGATATATCCGTACCTGTAGTACACTGTAGAAAATGCTGGGTTCCACACAATATATTTGTGTTGGGACATCATGAAGGAATTAAGTTACCTTATTCAATTTTTACAAATTTAGGTGGAGTGAACATAAAACAATTAAGTTGTCCACCCCCAAAAAAACTCAAGAATTGTGTTGTTTCAGCTCAATTTAAATAAGTAGTTTGAACAAACAGCAAACATAATTTTTTTATAGTGTATCACTTGCAGAGAGATTTTAAAGACTGAGTCAGACACCGCATCGTCTGATAAAGATGCTTCTCGCTGGAAAAGTTTGTTTGCATTATATGAATCTGTTCTAATATTAAGTCTGACGTAATCTTAAAGTCTTTCAGATGTATCTAGACTGAAACATTTCAAGTTTAGTTGAATTGTTTATTATTATTATTATTATTATTTAGTTCAGGAGTGTTCTATTTTAAAAATCTGGTGTGCTTTGTTCTGCTGATCCGATCTGCTTCTGAGTAATCATGTAAATCTTATTTCTTCCTCTGTTTTTTAAACACAGGGATCAAAGCATGTCTGCAGATATTTAAGGTCAGTTATATATGTAGTGTAAATTAGATTTTGTTATTTCTCCTGTATTAAAAGGAGACTTTTCACTTCATATTAAAGGTTCACTCAATTACATTGTTATGGCCCCATATTATAGAACTCTAGTGGCCACCTTAAAAACACTGGTAATCAGTGCAGGTACAGGGTTGATGGGAAATGTAGTGAAGAGGCGAACGATAGGAGAGTCAATATTCGGGTGAGGGCGCTCTCTGCTGGTCAGAGGAGGGAATCACAGAGTCTCCCTGACAAATGTTTTATTGTCAAATATTCTTACACAAGTCACAAATCGTTTTTTCTTCCCCTTAATGTAAATATGCGTGTGTAAATCATCAGCGGGATGTTAACAAAAACATTATTTCTGTTTAATATACTCTACTAACCAAAGTCTCTAATAAAATATGTGGTTTGAAGTACATTACCGGTCAAAAGTTTGGGGTCCGTTTTTTTTTTTTTTAAGAAAATGATTCTGTTCATCTTCTGACTCTGTTCATTCTGTACATCATTTATTAAATGTAAAAAAAAAAGTTACAAATTTAATAACATTTAAAATAACTGCTTTCATATTGTATGTAGTTTCAAATGAAATTATTACTGCAGTCATTATTGCTTTTACTACTATTACCATTAATAATAATAATATTAATAATCATAAACATAATAATAATAATAGTTATTATTATTATAATTATTATTATATTTCATATTAGAGTGAGGCTGCACGGTGGTGCAGTGGGTAGCACGTTCGCCTCACAGCAAGAAGGTCGCTGGTTCGAGCCTCGGCTGGGTCAGTTGGCGTATCTGTGTGGAGTTTGCATGTTCTCCCCGTGTTTGCGTGGGTTTCCTCCGGGTGCTACGGTTTCCCCCACAAGTCCAAAGACATGCGCTATAGGTGAATTGGGTAAGCTAAATTAATTAAGCTTATTAACTGTAAGCCTTTCTACTCGCCGCGTGAGTTCTGCTCGTTC
>CAIGQV010019355.1:2836269-2847758 GCA_903798115.1 Danio jaintianensis
AAACACTTATTTAACAACATATTTTACATGCTAATTTGCACATAACAGCTGCTGTTGTATATAGTAATATTCCTGTACATACACTTGTCAAGTTGTATATTTGCATTCACTACAACTTTCATTTTTTAAATATATTTATTATCTGTTTTTTGTCCTGTCTCTGTAATTCTGTTGCACTGTAGAAGCTCTGTCACGAAAACAAATTCCTCGTATATGTGAACATACCTGGCAATAAAGCTCTTTCTGATTCTGATTCTTATTCTAAATTGTCCGTAGTGCATGTATGTGAATGAGTGTGTGTATGGATGTTTCCCAGTGATGGGTTGCAGCTGGAAGGGCATCCACGGCGTAAAACATATGCTGGATAAGTTGGCGGTTCATTCCACTGTGGCGACCCCAGATTAATAAAGGGACTAAGCCGAAAAGAAAATGAATGAATATTAGAGTGATTTCTGAAGGATCATGTGACTCTGAAGACTGGAGTAATCAAGCTGAAAATTCATCATTAAGATCACTGGAATAAATTATTAAATTAAATTATAAACTACTTTTGAACAGTTATTTTATAATGCAATAACATTTAACTATTTGTACTGTATGTTTGATGAAATAAATGCAGACTTGGTGAGCAGGAGAAGCTTATTTTAAAACATTTAAAATCCTACTGACCCCAAACTTTTGACCGGTACTTGTAAGCTTTTTATTAAAACTAAATACTTCTTCATTTACTCTTTGATTGTAAACTGAGTTGAATTTTGATATTATCCATGTTTAATTGCGCAAAATGTCTGCCTCCATGGGTCTCTTGAGATAATAAAAAACATTATTAAATTGAATTGAACTGAGAACTGTAAATAACTGTCCAAAAGCATTAATACATTGTCTAAATAGTTTTTTCTTTCTTCAACACAGAAAGCAAAACCCCAGCTACCATTTTGTGGGTTCACAAATTGCAGGTTAGTGTCAGATTTATTGATCTGTTCATTAGAGATGTTAATGAGACGTTTTCATATTATGCAATCCTCCAAATATCAGATGTTATGTGTCAAAATATTAAGCAATAGAAAAACATGATATTTATGATATAAACAATATTTAATTGTTTATATATTTTAATACTTAAAATGTAATGATTTTCTATATATCTGATGTTTGACTTGAAGCATTTAAAGTATATTAAAGTATATTTAGCTTTTTAGAAAAACAGACGTACAATTGAAGTCAGAATTATTCGCCCTTGTGTGAATTTAGTTTTCTTTGGTAAATATTTCCCAAATGATGTTTAAAAGAGCAAGGAATTTTTCACAGTATTTCCTATAATATTTTTTCTTCTGGAGAAAGTCTTATTTGTTTTATTTCGGCTACAGTAAAAGCTAAAAGTTTTTTAAAAATTTTAAACTATTTTAAGGTCAATATTATTAGCCCCCTTAAGCAATTTTTTTTTTTCAATTGTCTACAGAACAAACCATCTTGACTTGTCTAATTACCCTAACTTGCCTAATTAACCTAGTTTAGCCTTTAAATGTCACTTTAAGCTGAACACAAGTATCTAAAATTATCTAGTCAAATATTACGTGCCGTCATCATGACAAAGATAAAAGAAGTCAGTTAATAGAAATGAGTTATTAGGACTATTATGTTTAGAAATAAATCTTTCTGTTAAACAGAAATTAGGGAATAAAATATACATGAGGGCTAATAATTCTGACTTAACTGTATATATTTTATTTGAAAAGAAATACTAAAAATTGATCAGTTATTCTTTAATATCTACACATATAGACCATTTTGAGGGATGTAAACAATAACAATGGTCCTAACGCGTTTCCTGTTTTACATTTTTAATTTCCATAGCTTCAGAGAATCCAAAAAGCTCCACATATTGATAAATAATCATATGGCAGGTGTTTTAATGTGAAGTTATCATTGAATTGCCTCTTGTTACAGTTATGAAATAGTTTGACAACAAGCAGGAAATGTTCATGGGCCAATGACATCACCTCATTGAAATGGTCTATAAGCTTGTATGTATAATATTAAATAAGGACCAGAACTGAGTTGGACTGCTGTAGATATTGTTGAAAATCCATTTTAAAATATCTTAATATGTGTCCCAAAGCCAAAGTGAAGCAGAGTCTGATGAACGTCAATCCAGTGAATCACTGCAGAAAACACCAGAATTACATGAAATGAAAACGCTGAATCAAGATCAGGAGGCTGGAAAGAGTGACGTGACAGAGAAAAGTCAGCTGGATTCAGTGGAAACACAATCATGATCGACAACGTGAGGACAAAAAGACATTAGAACACTTTTGTACAATTGTACAATATACAAGTATATTTGGTTTCATAGGGTGTAATCGGTTGTGTTTTTTCAGTTCTTTAATTTAATTGTATGATAACACTTTTCTATATGTGATATTTTTCGACTTAAAGGGGACCTGTTATGCAAAAATCACTTTTATAAGGGGTTTAAACACAGTTGCATGTCAACGGTGTGTGAATATAACCAGCTTCTAATGGTACAAATGAATTAATTCTGTTTTTTATAATCACACTTGATAAAAACAGTCTGCAGAAACACTTTGATTGAAATTCTCCCTTTGTACGTGTCATCAGAGGGGGAAAGCCCCGCCCACTAGTGACCATCTCTCCCTTATTAGCACAGACGGCCCTGAGTGAGAAGCAGCCGTTTGTCATTAGACTTTTCAGCTGCTGAAGATAATGTCAGCGACTATGGGGCATTATAAATGTGGAGTTTTAGGATGCACAATTAAACACTGTCGTCTCCATAGACTGCCTTCTTCTGACACACTTCCTATTTTTAGTTTTTCACAGAGATAACATTAGTCCTGTTTTGAATGTTGCTTCATAGGCGTTTCCTAGCTCCGCCCTCTTTTGAAAAGAGCATTCTCATCTGAATCTCATTTTAATTTAAAGCGACAGTCACCAAATGACACAATTACTATCAAAGTGTGATGTTTGTGGATAATTAAATGCTTGAAATTGAGTTTACTTGCTTCATTCGTGCATGGAATTAACTTCACAATAGACACAAAATCACTCCAGTTTCGTTGCAAAACGGCTGACATGGATTTTGTTGAAATGGTAGCTGTGCTTTGTGATATGGAAAGCTAAAAATGGCGTGGACTCCTTCTGCATTATTTCTGGGTTCATCAGATCCTCTAGGCCCCAACTAGAGCTCCTGATTGGTTAACGCAGCAAATTTTTGCCAAAGTTCAGATTATTAAACTCGATTGATTCACCCAAATCAAGCGTTATACACGGCAAACGCCCAAAACGTTTAATCGCTCAAATTCTGTAATCCGCGCCGCCTCATTTTCGCAAACCATGTCTAATCATATCTTTACATAGACTTAACATGTAAATCATCCGCATCTGGTGTTAAATCACCATCAAAGGGGCAGTTTACAAAGTTATCCCATAATTGAGTCTATTATTTACTTTAAATGTGTGTAAATTTATATTTATTCAGTTTTTAAATTAATTTCAGTAATATTATTGACTAATATGAAAATGTTCATATGCTATATTTACAATACAATTTGTAAGGTCACATTTTCTGTCTTTTAGTAGATGTATTATATGAGAGACTTGCTTTGTTTACCAAATAAGTGAATCTAATTGGATTTGCATTGCAAACCTAAAAGTTAAAAAGGTATTATTTTTATTTCATAGATTAAGTTTTTAGTTTCAAAAATCATTCTGTATAAATCTGCAGATTTTCTACAAAATTCTGCGCAGAAATAGCAATAAAATGTCTGAAGATTCTGTCTGGCGCTACCTACTAATAAGTAACTTGATAGACTAAGGTTAAAATCTGAAGACGTTCACTTCTGGGTCACTTACTGTAAACCCATCACAATTTATACATTAATATTCCTTCTCAGATCCTTCATTATAAGATTTTTTTGAACGTATTAATACATTGTACACATTTACATCGTTTGTTTCAGGTGATTAAGGAAGCCGTAACAGTGTGATGACGTCTGCGCTGGCTTTAAAGTGTCATGTTTGCATTCCTAAATATTTCTTTAAGTTCAACATCTGCTCATAGTCTCGTATTATCAGTTCACTTAGACAGGATTGAACTTCCGTTAAGTTTAAGTGCTGATGGAAAGCTAAGACTTCATTGAGTGTTGAGCTGATCAGAGAGCAGTGGTGCAGTGTTCAGGCCAGTGTTTCCTCAGCTCTTTGTTCATGTAGTAATAGAGCCACGTGATGAAGGGAAACACGCTGATTCCCACAGCAGTGCAGATCCTGAAGGAGCCGATAGTGGAGCTCCTAAAATACACACATTCATGCTCATAATAAAGCTGAAAAACATTCATAATAATTCACAGCATTTATAGTGGAGAAAACCATAAAACACAGCGTTTACCGTCCTGAATGTCTGCATAACAGCAGCCAGAAAACAGTCAGCAGGAGTCCACAACATTCCCTACAACACAGGTGAAATAAATCCATTGTATTAACTCAATGTTACTGTTTGCTGGTGAAAATACTAGAGTTTGTTACACTAATACCAGGGTTTCTGCTGGTTTCACCTTGTCAAATGTAAGACTTTTTAAGAGCTTAAGTCAATTTCATACAGTTCTAAAGGCTAAAGATTTTTTCTAATGTCCCAATGGAAAAGATTTTTACTTGTCCCATTAAAGAAAATTGGTAAGATTGGTCATTTCTTAGCCACATATTTCAAATAATGTGTCAAAACAGCCAAATTCTAGCTATATAGATGTGTTTTTAAAAAGATACATTTTTAAGCACTATAATAAACTAAATTTATGCACAATAGTCTGTCCATGTCAGTGTCCTCCCCATCTAGCTATAAACACATGGAGAGCTTTTAAACAAATGCTATTGTAAGGATGTAAGCAGGATAATTAAACCATAATGGAAAATGGAGTTAATAAATGTCATTTTTTAAAGAGTTTTATTGAGCTGGATTGTTGGGTGATTGGATGGATGTTAGCCCGATTGGGTAGCTTTACATGGACATAGGAAAATGATTTACAACAGACATACAACACCATATTTCAGTGAATTTAAGACTTTTTAATGCCTAAAATTTTGCTTTTGAAATTTAAGACTGTTACGGCCCTATGTATGTGCCTGTGTGTTTTGTTTGTGCACTCTCTCTCTCTCCCTCTTAATCTGTCAATTTTTTTAGGATCGCCCACTCCAGTTTTCCATTCGTCTGTGAAGACGTCAATCTTCATTACTCTCTGTGACATATTCACCTTCGCTGCCAATCAGGAAGGAAGCCCAAAGTTTAAAGGGACACAAGTGGGGGGAAGCTCATTCTCTTGCTTTTGTCTTGCTTGTACTTTTGCTCTGTGTGTGTGTTTTGGCTTGTGTTGTGTGATATTATGTTGATGTGACTTTAGAGTTAGATTTTTGTTCTTGTTTCAGTTTTGGTACGCTGTTACCGTTTTGAATGTACTTATTTCATGATCCCTGATCATTGGTTTCCGAATTCCCCTGGGAATCGAGGAGTTTAGACGTCACGTGACATACACCTTGCAATCCACAGAAAACTCCACTGTCTAAACACACCAGTTTAGAAGTGAGCGCCACTCGCTGTAAGTTTTCTACGTATTTTTTGTTAGAAGTGTAGTTTAAAGATGTTTTGTTGTTTTATTTTCTATTAGGTAGTTTAGAGGGTATTTTTCAGCTGGTTTGTGGTTTTTGTTATATTGCTTTCTTTTATTTGGTGCCGCTTGACATCCTCTTTTTCCCTTATTAACTTACATTAATTGATTTATTTTCTCTTGTGATATTCCAAATTGCACATAATGTTTTTGCTGTTTGACTGCTTTTCACTTTTGTAAATAAATTCACTTATTTTTGCATTATTTGGTTGTCGTTTTGCTATTATTGCCACCAACTCTCTACAAATTGAGTCACATCAAAATGTTACCTCTTTGACCCCTAGAGCTAAACTTTAAAGTCGATTTTTTAAGACCCCGCGGACACCCTGAACACTAGACCAACAATGTATGAATTATTGTTACCTTCCTTCCTCTTGCTGGAAAATGTCTGTAATTCCCTCGTTATAAAGTTTCCAGGCCAGAATGACCCCAAACGAAGAGGCCACAAGAACATGTAGATCAGCGATTCTTCTCCACAATAATGACTCTGAAAAAGGAAATGAATACAAATTAATAATACATTAATACTGTCTCCCATATGCATATTGACTTTTCATGTTCAGTGTGATGACCTCCTGACTGAAAAAAACTTAAAGGAGACCCATTATGCTCCTTTTTACAAGATGTAAAATAAGTCTCTGATGTCTCTAGAGTGTGTATGTAAAGTTTCAGCTCAAAATACACCACATATAATATTTTATAACTCTTGAAACAGACGCTTTTAGGCTTTGATCCTAATTGGGCCATTTTGGTGACTGTCGCTTTAAATTCAAATGAGATTCTGCTCTTTTCAAA
Organism: Danio jaintianensis; assembly: GCA_903798115.1. Lineage (NCBI taxonomy): Eukaryota > Metazoa > Chordata > Actinopteri > Cypriniformes > Danionidae > Danio > Danio jaintianensis. The sequence goes on from CAIGQV010019355.1 coordinate 2,842,737, forward strand.
AGAGGGCGGAGCTACAAATGCCTGCGTGTCAGCATAGCGGCAGATTCAACCTATGCTAATGAGGGAGAGATTGTCACTAATCGGCAGGGCTTGCCCCCTCTGATGACGCATACAAAGGGAGAATGTTTATAGACATATTGTCTATATGGAATCTGATCTCTAATGTATTTTTTTCCAAATTAGGTGGATTAAAGTTTTTATTAATCTGTAATTATAATATTATGAAAATCCCCATAAAATTGTCCCATTTTCATAGACAAATGTTATTAGTTGGTCCCTCATATTTAAACAATTTTACACCTCACTCATATATAATAATAAGGAACTGGAATAATAAGAAGATCTTGTATAAAAACAAATCTCTATTCTTCAATAATTGGTTTAAAAATGATATAATTTTTGTGTCTCAACTTTTCAATGATGGTGGTTTACTTTGTAACTACTCTGAATTTTTAGTTAAGCGTGGAATTCCTGTTACCCCAAAAGACTTTGCAGTTGTTGCTGATGCAATCCCACAAGGTGTTTTTATGCTTTTTTAAAGGACTTTCATTTCCAATTACTTGTCATTCAGTGGACCTTTGGAAAACATTTATTGGTGAACACCGCCTTTCATTATCTAAATCAAAATGCAATCAGAGAATAAGAGCCCACAAATTTTTTATAAGAAACAAAATAAGAGAAGTTACCTTTAAACTGATTCATAGATGCTATCCAGACAAGTGAAATCTTAAAAGGCTTAAGAATGATATTAACACCAACTGTTCTTTTTGCTTAGTGAATCCTGTTCAAACGACCTCGTTCAATTACATTCTGGTGTGATATTCTTGATTTTAGAAAAGATTTTGTGAAGGCAGACTTTGATTTTACACATAAGAATGTTATCTTTGGTTTCCCTGAATGTGAAAAGGAAAGTAATACTTATTTCATAAACATCATTTTTTTGTTGGCCAAATTTCATATTCACAAGAGCAAGTTTTGTAAGTGTAAACCTTTTTTTCTAAATTTAAAATTGAAATGAAAATGTATTTTGAGTCAAATAGGGGATCAACAAACTTAAAAGCAATACGAACAAGGACTTTGATAAAGGACTTGGCCCTTGTCTTTGACTAAATCCCCTGGATTGTTGTTTGATTGATGTCATTTGTTGTTAATGTTTTTCATTCATTCATTTTCTTTTCGGCTTAGTCCCTTTATTAATCTGGGGTCGCCACAGCGGAATGAACCTCCAACTTATCCAGCATATGTTTTACGCAGCGGATGCCCTTCCAGCCGCAACCCATCACTGGGAAACATCCACACACACTCATTCACACACATACACTACGGACAATTTTAGCTTACCCAATTCACCTATACCACATGTCTTTGGACTGTGGGGGAAACCGGAGCACCCGGAGGAAACCCACATGAACACGGGGAGAACATGCAAACTCCACACAGAAATACCAACTGACCCAGCCGAGGCTCGAACCAGCAACCTTCTTGCTGTGAGGTGACAGCGCTACCCACTGCGCCACCGCGCCGCCCCTTAATGTTTTTCAAGCATTCATTAAAAAAAGTGTTTCTGCACACTTTATCAAGTGTGATTATAAAAAATAAAATTAATATATTTTTACCATTAGAAGCTGCTTATATTCACACACTGCTGCCACACAACATGTTTAAACCCCTTATATAAGTGATTTAAGCATCCCCTTTAAAATAAACAAATAACCATTTGGTATTATCGTTCACTAGATGGCAGCGTTGCGTCTTGTGAAAACTTCCTTCACTTTCTTACCTGTTATTTGTTGTTGACAGCAAATCAGAAAGCACAACACAGCTGGAATAGCATAGCCAACCTAATGCAGAAACAGACACAAGACTATGTCAGACCGCATGTACATTATTCAGAGCAGAAATAAACACAAGACAATATCAGAGAAGCAGAAATCTCTGCAATGTATGATAAAAGTGAAGCCTGACCATCCACAAAGCAGCATCCGGATCATTTATCTGAAGATAAAGTAAAGGTAAGCAGTTAATTAACAACAATAACGTCTCATGAACTTTTAGTGATGACAAATGTAACGTAAAATGTACCTGCACGTAAGTCGCCAGCGAGAAAAACACTGACATGAATAAATTACAAACTCTCCAGATGGTCTGAGAGAACGAGACGCTGTTCTTGTTCATCGTTTGGGGTTTTTGTGCATTTATTCAACTGGTTTTATTCTCATCTCTCACAGCTGGACACTCTGGACTTTATAACTGTACGGCTTTCCGGGTATGACGGACGTCGGAGTGAAGCATTATGGGAAATGAAGTTTCTGTATGTTTTTAATTATTTATCGCGTCCTGTTTAGTTTCAGAATGTCAAGCTAAATCTCACAAAGAATATGGTGTAAAAATACATTTAACCTCAAAATAAAATTGATTGATTGATCTATTTTTCCATTTATTTAGTATTTTATTTTATTGTATTATTTTTATTAAAGGGGTTATTGACTGTATGTTCAATGGTTTAGACTGTAGTTATCATGTAGGCTACTATATTAATAGTAATTTATGGACTAGTTATCAGCAATAAATAAAATATGCTAATAACATTTGTCAACGTTAAGGTCCGTTCACATTTTTATGTTTGTTTACAATATGAAAACATATGATAAAGCATAATTTTAATTTATTCATTCATTCATTTTCTTTTCAGCTTAGTCCCTTTATTAATCAGGGGTCGCCACAGCGGAATGAACCGCCAACTTATCCAGCATGTTTTACGCAGCGGATGCCCTTTCAGCTGCAACCCATCACTGGGAAACATCCATACACACTTATTCACACACATACACTAGGGTCAATTTAGCTTACCCAATACACCTATAGCGCATGTGTTTAGACTTGTGGGGGAAACCGGAGCACCCGGAGGAAACCCACATGAACACGGGGAGAACATGCAAACTCCACACAGAAACGCCAACTGACCCAGCCGAGGCTTGAACCAGTGACCTTCTTGCTGTGAGGCGAACGTGCTACCCACTGCGCCACTGTGCAGCCCATTAATTTTAATTTATTTCACCTTTAATATTTTTGTAATATTCTATTTTTGAAATATTTTATTTAATGTAATTTCATTATATTTTATTGTATTTTATCAGAATGATTAGTTAGTTGTTTGTAGTTATTTATTTATTTATTTATTTAGAAAATCTATCAAGAAAAAAGTAAGTAAATAAAAAAATATTGCATAAAAATATATGTTTGTTTATATATTAAATGTTTTTTATCAGAATGTTTTGCACTGCAATTCACTGGTAAACTGAATTGTATGAAGAGTTAATTTGGACAAATCTGTTTAGACTATTATTAGTAGTATTTTTTGTGTTTGTATGTTTCCATGTTAAACCTGAATAAATGTTCAAGTGACATAAAATTGTTGATGTAGATTTTTTTTAATCAGGACTATGTTCAAAAATAAAATAAAATAAAAATAAATAAAATATCGTTGCTTGATTTTTGTTTTGTTATAAATATATATGGAATAAACTTCATCAAGTGAAATTCCCTGCAGACTTCAGTCTTCTTTCTTAGGCCATGTCCGCACAGACACGGGTAGTTTTACAAACAGAGTTTTCCTCGCTTTTGTTTAAAAAACAAATCTCTGTCCCACATGAAAATGCAAAAAAACACACTGTGATGTATGTTATGGGCATGGCGAACCAACAGGTATTAAGTATATTTCATGAGTAAATTACATTCAATGCGGCATGGTGGCTCACAGCAAGAAGGTTGCTGGTTAGATTCACATATGCTGGATAAGTTGGCAGTTCATTCCACTGTGGTTGCCACAGCGGAATGAACCGCCAACTTATCCAGCATATGTTTTACACAGCGGATGCCCTTCCAGCCGCAACCCAGTACTGAAACACCCATACACTCTCACATTCACACACATACACTACGGACAATTTAGTTTACTCAATTCACCTATACTGCATGTCTTTGGACTGTGGGGGAAACCGGAGCACCCGGAGGAAACCCACACGGGGACAACATGCAAAGTCCACACAGAAATACCAACTGGCCCATATATATTTTTTTTTGACCAATTTTATTTCTCTGTAATGTTTATTTGAAATATATTGTTGTACTTTTATGTATCGGGGAATGATTTTGTTGTTGTTGGGTGCAAATTAAGTTGTTGATTTTGTATCGCCTCTTCATTTTCTGTTATTTTGTGGTTATTTGAATATTGTGTCAAACAATCGATTAATAAAGTGTTTTTTTTTATCTAAATCTCTGTATACTCTAACTACAAAATAAACACACACACACACACACACACACACACATACACATACACACACACACACACACACATACACACAATTAGAATTTGAATCATTAGAATATTCATTCATTCATTCATTCATTTTCCTTCGGCTTAGTCCCTTTATTCATCAGGGGTTGCCACAGCGGAATGAACCGCCAACTTATCCAGCATGTTTTACGCAGCGGATGCCCTTCCAGCTGCAACCCATCACTGGGAAACATCCATACACACTCATTCACACTCATTCACTACAGCCAATTTAGCTTACCCAATTCACCTATAGCGCATGTGTTTGGACTTGTGGGGGAAACCGGAGCACCCGGAGGAAACCCACGCAAACATGGGGAGAACATGCAAACTCCACACAGAAATGCCAACTGACCCAGCCGGGACTCGAACCAGCAACCTTCTTGCTGTGAGGCGACAGTGCTGAGCCATAAGATTATTCAAAAAGATAATGAAATAAAAAATATTATTAATAAAAAAAGTATACACAAAATATTAATAAAACATATGCAATACATAACTATACATTCATGCAGATGGTCTCTCAAAATAGCAACGATCATTAAAAAATAAAATAAAAAAATATTAATTAAAAAAAACTATGTACAAAAGATTAATAAAATAATATTCAATAACCAACTGTACATTTATGCAGATTCTCTCTCTCTCTCTCTCTCTCTCTCTCTCTCTCTCTCTCTCTCTCT
>CAIGQV010019355.1:2851173-2865661 GCA_903798115.1 Danio jaintianensis
CATTATTAGTGAGGTGTAAGAATTATCTAAATCAATTTTACATAGATATAAATATAAGCTGAAACTAAATAGATTGTTGCGTGTTGTACGATATACTGTAATAAATTTTAACATGTATTGTTTTTTACCACGCATATGTAGACATTGCATGAAACATTAGGTCATGAAAATTTACTTGAAAGTCTTGGAAAAATCATGGAAAAGTGATGGAATTTTAGTAGTAAAAATGTGTATGAACCCTGATTCTCCAACAACAATTTAATTAATTTTTTGCAAAATGTGTATTTTGGTTAGAATAATTTCATTCCTACTAGTGGTGGTAATGGTTCACAGAATTGTTGGTTTGGTTTGTATCGTGGTTTTCGATTTGATTCGATTTAAATTGTAAGAAAACATTTAAAATGGCCACACATCAGCATAAAATACGACAATACGAGTTTCGACAGACAACTTGAATAACCAATAGGATGATTTTGTAGGGGATTGTATATCTGCAAAAAACCATTTACAAGCTTAGATAAATATAACAGCAAAGATACAAGTTAGGGCTGCACAATATATCGTATCAGCATCGATATGGCAATGTGTGTGTTCGCAATAGTCGCATCGCAGGATATGCAATGTTGAGTTGGGATTATAGTTAATCAACAATTGAGAATATAGGAGATTTGTGGAGTCATTACAAAGTATAAACATAACAGAGTGAAACTTTATAATTTGTTTATAATGTATAAAATGTGTTTTAAAGGCATTTCAAGAAAGTGTAAAGCATTCAGGCACAAAAAAGTACAACATTTGTAACCTTAACGAAGAATAATTTTACTGATTTAGTAATACAATGAAGACTATACAGTGTTATTTTATATTACATACATTTCTGTATCTGAATACTGTTTGACTCTCTGGAAAACCATAAAGCACTGGTTCTTTTACTTTTTTCTTTGCTCTATTGTAATTATTCTTGCTTGCAATTTGTTTATTGTTTCTTATAAATGATTCACACCCTTACAAAATCACCCCAATCAATCGAAATTCAAGATTCTTTTTCCAAATAGAGCTGTTCAAGCCATCTGGTGAAATTGTATTCATATCGCAATATTTATCGCAGAAAAAGCAAATATTGCAATGTCAGATTTTTCCAATATCGTGCATCCCTAATACAAATTAATTAAAGGGAGCTTTATGGTTTTCTGGAGAGTCTAACACTATTCAGGTACAGAAATGTAATAATCAAATGTAAAATAACACTCAATAAGCTTTGCTATGTAATACACAATTAATCTTTAAACTACAAATTTTTTAATTAGCTTGAAATGCTTACAGTCACACAGGCCAATATTAAACTTTCACTCTAAGGTTAATTTTTTAAATGACTGTAAACTGTAATGTCAAATATTTTTCCAACTAGACATTGCAGATTCTGTAATGTGACTATTGCGGATTCGCACATTGCGATATCAATCCTGAAACAATATATTGTGCAACCATAATATCTATACTTATTGTATGTGGCAATATCATTTATACTGATATACTGTAGTTTGATACAAGTACATCAGAAAAACTGTGGAGGGCACAGAATGATCTGCTGCAGGGAAAGTGCATAATCCAATTTGTCCTAAACATGAGTCATGCTTTATATTAAGGCCATTAAAGCAACTTGTAAGATTTAGTTAACACGTGTAGCTTAAAGCATCAGATGCTCCGTCTGACAGACACTTTTACTCCTGACAGATAATTCAGACTAATTCTGTTGTTTAATGCCTTTCAATTGAGATGTTTTCTTCTATTCATCAGTGTTTCCTTATAAGAATGCACTCAACAGCGCTCCGCATGTTTGCCGGAAATTGTTTTTTTTTTTTTAAATATCAGTACCAATTGGTACTTTTAGTTATTAATTTATTATGAATTTTTATAATTTTATTTTAGGTAATGAAAACGTTATTTCGTTAACTAAATCGTTATTTTTGACCAATAGTTTTTAGTCTTAGTTTTTGTTTACTAAAATAACACCAGGTGCAAAAAGGGGCTTTTATTTTATGCTGATGGGTTTAAACATGAGTATATATGTATGTACTAGGTCTGGGTGATTTGGCCTAAAATCAGAATCTTGATTAATTGAACATTTTAACTCGATTACGATTAATGAGCGATTATTTTATTTATTTATTAAAAGATTTTGCCCTCATACTTCACTGACAAGTTTTGTACAGTAAATATGCTCACATATTACAAGTGAGAGATTTTTGAATGAAGGGTGCATTACTTGATTTTAAAATAATTTGAAGGAAACACACACTACCTGCTATCTATGATTATTTATTGAACATCAATGTTGAACAACTGGAATTAAAACACACACTGCCTAAAACCAACAATCACTTTTTTCTTATAAAAATGTAAAAATAAATATCTTTTGGAAACAAAATAAATTATTTTCAGTGTTTTTCATATTAAAAGTAGAACGTAAGCAGTATCTCTTCTAAATCAAACAACTCTTGTATATCCTGTAAATAATATTTTAAACAGTGCATTTCTTGCATCTTCTGTAAACAAATATTTTAACGTAAATAATAATTTTAATGTAATGGATTAAATGCCTTCTCAAGGCATCTCAGGCACAGCTTCCAATCATCGTCAATGTAGTGCAAAGTAAGGCTCAAAAATGGGTCCATCGTCCTACATGACCAGAGATCAGATGTGGCTGCAAAGTGGCCGCAGAAGTAGAAATCAGCCACAGCGAGGTCACGTGACACACACGATAGGGAAAGTAATTGAAAAAATCGTCCTCGAAAAATTAGGTCGATTATAGGTTCTGAATGTCGATTTCGATTACTTTTCGATTAATCGCCCAGCCCTAGTATGTAACCAGGCTTACACTCAATTTTACATCCAGGATGACGCTTACAATTGAACTTAAGTGTAGAAGATCATCAAGTTTTCTGTCTTTCTGCAGTTCTTCAAAATCTCCAGCATTATTACTGTATTTCCTGGAAATGCCGTGATTCTGCTTTGTTTGGGAAGGTCTTGCATTGGCGTCACATATACTCACAGGAAGAATAAACTCACATGATTTATGAAGCATACCTGTTATGAAGCATAAACCTGTTGCATAAGTGCATAAGACATGACACAAATCTTCATTATGGCTTTGTGTTGCAAAACTTCCTCATTGTTACACTGAAAAATGAGATTACTGCAGTACATTTCAGAATGACAAAATGTCATGTTTAATTCAATGTGCTATTTCTTAATTTACTAACAATATCAGAGTAAATCCTGCATCAATGTTTTCATAACCTAACATGCATTTTTTTCCCAAAATAGACTTTTTTAAAATGGTTTGTCGATGTCAAAACTCCAGCTGGATTCTTTCAAATCTGATATTTAACCAATGCAACGCAATATTTCACCCTCATGATATTTCTTTCCCTTTATCTCTTGCTTCTTCTTACCCACAATCCTCCCTGATGCCGGACTACGGTGAGACCCTGCAAAACCGTTAACCCAGAACTGTTTTCATTTGTATTTTCTCTTCCTCATTTCTTCTCATCCTGGTATTTTCCTTTATTTTGTGTTCTGCTGATTATTATTATTATTTTTGCGGTTTGCTGTTGTGAGTGAATCTCCTCTGCATGTACACACATTTCCCATGTTTACCGGTTCACTGATGCACATCCCGGCACAAAGGCTTTGCTTTAGGTCAGGTTCAGATGCTCAACGTTTTTTGGATTTTGAGGATTTATGGCAATTGTTTTGAAGAGAAGGTTGTGTTGATCTTTTTCTTCAGTTTAAACTATGTGTTCGTTGTTCTTCTCGCCACCAGGGTTTCAGATAAACCTGTCTGGACTTCCTCCAAGTAAGAACATCTTTCTGAACCGCGTCTGTCCGCTGGTTTTGGGGAAGCCTGTCCTCTGGCCAACACTAATCTATCCACACGTGGGCTCTGATAGACTTGTGCCGGTGTAGGTCTCACTGTTCTGCATGCTAGTGGTGGCGAGTGGATCCACTTTGCAGATAGTTTTGCTCCAAAAAAAGAAAGAAAGAAGATGTTGTATTATTATTGAAACATGACCTCTCCCCTCTCAAAAAAAGTTAACAAAAAAGTAAAAATATTACTACAGTAAAGCTACGACAGTACTAGAACAAAAGCTTATTATAGTAATACAAGAATAAAGGAATAATATTTAATAATTGATAACTAATTAGTAATTAAATAATTTGTATTAAATTTAAAGTTTTACATTTTATTAAATGTATCATCATATTCAGGTCTGGACTCTGTGTAGGCCCTTTCATGACTGTCTGCATTTTATTAGTATTTTTTTTCCTCTCCAACACAGTGCAGAGAGTGGAGTCCAGACCTGAATATTATGATAAATATCAGGTAAAAATATTGTTTTAATATATAATAATATAAACCTTATAATAATATAACGAGGAACTTTGGGAAATGCCAAAAAAAAAATTCAGTAGCTTTGTCAGTAATTTTTTTTTTAGAAAACTTCAGGACAGCATTCCAAAATATATATATTTAGGTGACATGTATTTATTGGGGATTTGTATGCTTTTTAATTATTTATGTAAGAGACATTTTAGTTTTTTTTTAGTCAAAAATTGTATCAGTTTGGTTTAATGTAGTCGTAATAATATTAAATATATTAATAATCTTACTTAGTGACTTGTCCACACGTAAATGAAAGTTTACCCACACTTTATACACCCTCAAGTGGTTTTAAAATTGTGTTTGTTTCTGTATACAAAAATGAAGATATTTTGAAGAATTGACAGTAAAATCAACAATATTATATTGTTCCTCATTATATTAAGGCTGTTTTATCTGATATATAGGATGATATTAAGGTCTGGACTCTGTGCAGGCCATTTCATGACTGTCTGCATTTTATTAGCATTTGCTTTCCATCACAGACAGTCATGAAATGGCCTACACAGAGTCCAGACCTGAATATTATGATAAATATCAGATAAAATTTTTTTTATGTAATAATATAAAGAGGATCTTTCGGTAGTGCCAAATAAAATCTGGTATTACATAGCAATGGTTTTTTTTTTTCCCAGAAAACTTCAGGAAAGTATAAAAAAAAAAGAAAAAAAAGATCTGCTTAGTACCAATGGAGATCACACTAAATACTGTCTTTTGCTGAAAAAGCCATATTGTATTTTAAACGTTAGTGTACATATTCCCCATATTGTCTGTTTGTATCTTAATGAAAAGACTAAAACACAATGCCATAAAATAAATCTTGCTAAATCACAAATCTTCTTGTGGACTAAGACTTTTGCACACTTTGCGCTAGTGAGAAATCGGCACAAGTCTACATTTTCGAGCTTCCATTGACTTTGGAGCAAAACGATTGACTCTTGGACGGTTGATTGGTCCTCTCTTTCATTGGATTAAGAGATTAAACTCACAGAAATCAGCCTTTAATGCAGATGTCTTCAATAATCATGCATGTATTCCTCTGTTGATCAGTCTCTGGTGTTTCATCCACACACACACAGTAATGGAAGCTCTGGTGGTTGTTTCTCCGGGTGTTTTAGACAGCTTTTTACTAACCGGTGAGATGAATATGGCCTTGAAGGGGGGTTGTAGAAATCTTTAGTGTTTCTGTAGTGTGCATTTTGTTTAGTGTTGGAGCACTGCTGGATGTTTTTTGGCATGTGCATCTGGAACAAACATGAGCTTGTTGGGACATGGACGCACATGCCGTGAGATTTCAGAAAAATGTTGCCCCGCTGCTATTTGAATCCTCGCATTCTTGTGGTGGAGGGAAAATTAGCCTTAATTTGTTTACCCCCATTTTCACGTTTGCTCTTGTGAATCTCAAGGGTTTTTTTGGTGCTTAGGTGTTTCTGGTTTTATGTTTTCTTTTGTTTTTGTCAAATACTATATTTTTGTTCTGTCATTGACATTAATATGTTTAATTATTAGCATTGAATTCTAGTTTTATACTTTTTTTGTTAGTTACATTTTGAAAGTCCTTACTAGAATTGCTTTATATTATGTGTCGAGCTAAAAATCTGCAACTGTATGTTGTGAGATGAGCAGAAACTGCCCTATAAATGATTATAATAGAAAAAAATTCAGAAAATGGATTGAGCATTAATGTAAGAAATAACTGTAGGGTTGCTGACCAGAAATACAATTATAAGCTAAAATGTCACTTTAAGGCACTTAAATAGATGACAAAGTCAGACATTTTGAATATTTATTTTATTTTATTGCATAATTTAATTAGATTAAAGGTTAACATTCTGTGTCTTTTTTCACTTGATTTAGTTGTTTTAAAAAGGATGTTTTCTGAAAAGAAAATGTAATACCAGATTTCTTTTGGCACTTCCTAAAGTTCCTCTTTATGTAAATACTGTTTTATCTGGTATTTATCATGATATTAAGGTCTGGACTCTGTGTAGGCCATTTCATGACTGTCTGTGTTTTATTAGCATTTATTTTCTCTCTAACACAGACAGTCATGAAATGGCCTACACAGAGTCCAGACCTGAATATTATAAATATACATCAGATAAAACATTTTTTTTTAAAATATATAATAATATAAAGAGGAACTTTGGGAAGTGCTAAAAAAAAATCTGGTAAAAAGATCTGCTTCTGATTCTGTCTTTTTCCACTTGATTTTAAAGTTGTTTTAATTCAAAGAAATGGGATTTTAGTAAAACAACATATGGTTTTGTTTAGTGATTGGATTTATTGAGAATCCATATGTCACATTTGTTTGGTTGATATGTTTCAGTTAATAAAAATTAACCACTGAATTGGAGTTTAAAATCAATAATTATCATCAGAAAGATATTTAGTGGAATCAGTGACCAAAACATTGGCCTATTTGCATATTTTCACAATGATCAGAATATGTTTATGTACCATTATGCCATTTTTTAGATGAAATATCCAAAGTATTGCGTACACTGTAAAAGGTGAAAACTTAAACAAATTACTTTGACTTGTTACAATTAAATGAATTAAGCTTGACAAACCTTGACAGTTTTCATTAATAAATTAAGTTGAGTGTTTCCTCTAGGATTTTTTCCAGCTGTGGTGGCAGGCTTTTTACACAGATCTATGGCATTATTTCAATGACGAACATCGTGAGCGCAGTATTACAAGTCAAGATCGCATTCATGTAATGAGCATGCGAATCTCTTTGCTTGTGCACGATTTCCTCTGTGCACAAAACGTCTTGCACGCCCTAAAATATACGCTGCTCAAGCGCAGATTTTCTTGTGTGCTCTCAAATAAACGTTGCTGAAGTGCGATTTAGTGCGTTTATGTAACGAGTATGTCAAACATTTATTAGATTTGCTATGAATATTTATGAATGTCTCCATTAGACCTATAGAATAGCATTGATGCGTCCTGAAGTAAAGTGAAACAGCCATAAACTCCAGCAAGATAAAGTAATTGTATGAGGAACCATAGAACTTTATCTATATATAAAGTATAATCATGGAAACTGTTCATCATAACTGAAAGCTACATCGTGTTTGCTGGCCTCACGCATCGCACAGTCCTGTCAGTCAGTCAGCATGTAATTTTAAAGGGTTAAACAAATAACGCACAGTAATACTACGATTGCAGAAAAGTTTGCTCTGTTATAATTCACTTACATTTTAATATGTTTTGGTGCGATTATAACCCGCTATAAAACCCCCCCCAAAAAAACAGCAACAACTGAAGATTTTGAATGAGAAGCTGTAATGTAGCCGTGGCGGGAATGAATTTTGGTGTGGCGCCCCGTCATGGAAGAATGAATGTAGCGGAAATCATGAAGTTCTTTTAGGTGTAACAAGTTTTAGTAATTTATTTATGGCAAGTACAAGTATTGTTCGTTATTAATAGCGAACAGTACTTGTACTTGCCACAAAACATAAAAGTATTATTATTATATTAACATGTGAAGGAAATGATTTGTAGTGTAATAAAAGTATTATTACTATTATTGTTATATTAACATGGGAAGGAAATGATTTGTACTGTATTGTATGTACTGTTCCATTCTTGTTCTCTTAAATAAATTACTAAAACATGTTACACCTAAAAGAACTAACTTAATTTATTAATGAAAACTGTTGTAAATTAAGTTTGTCAAACTTAATTCATTTAATTGTAACAAGTCGAAGTAATTTAAGTTTTCGCTTTACAGTGTAGACGGCTTTAATTAATCACCTTAAAACAGACAACCTGAACAAAATAAATGAATACCTAAAATATTAGAATCATTGTTGTTTTGATTTTTTTCTCCATTTAATTTGACTGTTTTTTTTATTATTATTATTTTGTAAAACTTCATTATTGGTTCTGATTTCCCTCTGATGAAAGCATATTTGTGGTGCATCTCTAGTTCTCTAGTTGTTTGCATTGACTTCATTTGAGATGGATATTTTTAGTGCTTGTAATGGATGATGAATCTCTTGTACGCTGTGCAAAGTGTGCACAAAGTTTAAAGGGATAGTTCACAAAAAATGAAAATTTTCTGTTAATTTATTCACCCTCAGGCCATCCAAGATGTAGTGACTATCATTTTTAGTTGAACTATCCCTTTAAGACATGATTTAGTGTTTGGGTTTGTGTCGGGTTTGGCATGAGGTGAAGGTAAGTTCCTTCTGTCTATTTTTTCGTTTTGTTTTGTCTGGATGTGATTAGATCTTTTTTTTCTTGTGTGCCGCAAGTGGAGTAGATTGAGGAAAGATTTGCTGGTGTTAAACGCAGGGTTTGAGCATGTGGGACTGCAGTCACTGTCCTCTGCTGCCAGATTTCCTAAAGCCATCGTCTTCCCAGTTTTTCCACATTGTGTGATGAAGATGTTTTAAACCCGCAGCATGTCCTGACAGCTTTAGGAAATCTGGCTCTTGGGTTTTTCTCCTGGTGCTCAGATGTGCATGTCTTTGGTGAACTTTTGTCCTCCCACATCCTCCATGGCTTAGTTAGTTCGAGATCTCATCCCCGAATAAATGACACCTACAACTTTATCTTCATGCTAGGGCTGCACAATATATTGAAAAATTATCATAGCGTGATAATAGTAAATTCAATAACCACATTGCAGAGAAGTGCATTAAATTACATTAATATCATGTGTCAAGCATTTGTGTGATCATGCATAGGTTGCTTATCCAAATCTGACCTATCAGGTGGGACCTTTACTATTTTTATCCCCACTTTTCCAGTAGGTGCTGTTAGGTGAACCTAGAGCGGAAAATGAACACTATTGTTGGGAGACGAAGAGAGTTAAATAAATTCTGTTAACACAGAATTTACGTGTCGAAGGTTTCCAGCTATTCGTGGTGTTTAAAAGTCTAACCATGAGTTCACACCGCCGCCAACGAGAGCGTCAAATAATCGAAAGTCATTCATTTTCATTTGAATGCAATTGTGCAATTAATCACAATTCAGTTTCGATTTCGATTTTTGCCTCCAGCGATTATTAAAAAAACATTAATGGACTACAATAAACGACTATTGCGTCATATCCCGCCCCCTTTCCACTGCAAAGCTCAGTTTCACATGAAAATTAGTAAAAGCATATACTGTAACGTGACTTTTGCAGCATGAGACGTGCTTCATTTATTGATGTGTTATTTATTACTCACATTAACATTAACCCCTGTTTGTTATAAAGAAATAATTGAACATAAAGAGTTAAGAATGAAACGCCACATAAAAGTGAAAAGATATATTTATACAAAACTTTTTGGACATATGGCCCACTGATTATTGTTTTAAATAATCGTGATTACAATAATCACCAAAATAATTGTGATTTTTATTTTTCCCATAATCAACATGGATATTGGATTGGATATTGTGGGCATCAAGGCATGGTAATGAGCTGATGCGTTTCGGCGGCAACCTAACAAAATGTACCTATCGGTTGCAGAGAATGAAGTGCGATTAAATTTTAGTTCCAAGCAAAACAAAAGCAGAGGTCAATTATTACAATTTGGATTTTCCAGTTTGTAATGTCAAATGGACACAAGTTGACGTTAACGTGAAAACCAAATGTCTTCTATAAACAGCATGTTGACTAATTAGCACATAAACACAAAAGCCTCACACTGTAAAAAATGCTGCGTTCCACACAATCGATTTGTGTTCGATTAAGTTAACTTATTAGCTTTTACAAATTTAAGTGGATTGAACACAGTTGCAAAAACCCCTCAAGAATTGTGTTGTTTCAGATATTTTTAAATAATTAGTTTGAACAAACAGCAAACATCTTTTTTTTTTGAGTACCTTAAACAAATTTTAATTGGTTTATTTAATTAGGAAACAATACAATTCAAGTTTATTTATATAGCGCTTTTCACAATGTAGATTGTGTGAAAGCAGCTTAACATAGTTCTGGTAAAGTCCAGATTTCAGAGTTGAAGTTCAGTTTAGTTTAGTAAAGTGTGGTTTAAATTTCACTGCTGAAAGTTCAAACACTGTAGAGCAAATCCACCGAAGCGCAGCTCCACAAGTCCCGATCCAAGCAAGCCAGCGGCAACAGTGGCGAGGAAAAAAACTTCACCAATTGACGAAGTGAAGGGAAAAAAAACCTAGAAAGAAACTAGGCTCTGTTGGACACGACCATTATTCTTCCGGCCAATCTTCCTGTGTGGAGCTGCAGTCTAGGCTCCGAAGGCTGGAGAAGCTGGACGTCCATCGTGGAGAAGCTGCAGGTGTGAGTAGGGCACCGGCGGGAGGTCAGGCTGGCCCAATGGATCAATGCGGGGAATTGTTTGTCACTGTGGTCTTTCAGGAATCAGTCTCATGCACTCCATTTCTCCATGACGACCACAGCATCAGCTCGGGATACGACCTGGTCCAGGATTATGGATACCTTGGGATCATCTCTTCACAGGTCTTGGATCGCATCAATGGCGCTGCATAGTCTCTAGGGACCTCGGAATGAGTATCCCCAGGTGGAAATAGAGAATAAAGAAAATAATTAGCGTAGCTGCTGTTCATAGTGTATTTAAACGAGATGCAAAAATGGAGTGTTATAGATGAAAATAGCAGTTAAATAAACAAACATAGAAACAAACATGTAAAGCATTTGAGAGTTTCTAACACAATGTCTGTTGTATTGAGGAGTCTGTCCTCCAAGTAAACATGTTTACTTGTGTGCCCTACGGGTAAACATGTTCGATCGTCAAGGGTGGCCACAGCTAATAAACGAATTTTGACACTCTCGTTTGCGGTGGTGTGAAAGCATGATAAATGTTTGTGCCTTCACATAGTTTTTAAAATTTAATTAGCTCAAAAATATTTATTATCTGTTTATTTTAGTTTGATCATAACATAATTTGCTATTAAATTACTGATAAAATAGCTTTCGCGAGTTAGTTATATTCTACGAAGTATCGTTATCACAACACTCGACATATTTTCCCAGTATCGTGCAGCCCTACTTCACACTGTCTGTGTTTGTTTGTTAGTATCTGAAAATGTTGCTTTTATTCCCAAATGTGTTGTTTTACCTTGGCGGTCTCTTCCTCCTCTGTCAGGTAAACGTAAAGCCCTGAAGTTAAATTTTGCCAATCCTCCAATCAAACCCACTTCCAGAATCACTTCCGGACTTCCTTTCCAGAACCCACACATGTGAGTATGGATCGTCTCTCGCACCTACACATGCTTATAACGTATTATTTAAACAATAATCAATGATGGGCAAATGAATTATTAGATAGTAAATGGACGTTACACCATGGATGTGCATTATGTCCTAATAATCCAATGGCCCAGAGTACATTATTCTGCTTATACTCTGGTTCCCACAGCCACAGTTCAAATGTTGTGTTTCAGATGTTTGTCAGGTTTTTGTCCTCAAACTGCTCCTGTGTGTATCACTAGTTTCTTACACATCTCATTCAAAGCCTACGGTTGTGTTTTGATGTGATTTCGGACTGTAATGTAGCTGTTGTAGCTGTGAAATAACTGAAATCATTCAGTGTAGTGATATGGAGCTGCAATGCACTCAAAACCTGCCTGAACTACTTTATCTGTGCATTTATCTGAAAATAACTGCACACCTGAGAATTCTTGTCATCGGCCAATCAGAATCAAGCATTAAACATCCCAATAGAAAACATATATTTTAATAGAATGGGTATTTTTAATTGATGTCAGAGGACGTTTTTATTCAGGAATTATTTTAAGGGAAATGTTTGAAAAGGTGTCTACTGGAGGAATTTTAGAATATTTATCATTAATCAAACTAAAAGATTGTATATGACTCTTTTCAGTGTTGTAGTATGTACATTTTTTGCACTATGATTGACTGTTTATTAAGAAAACGATATGATTGCATGTTATTTGTTGTATATTTAGTATAGGTTTTCCCATGAATATAGCCAATGTTGCTGATATGGCGTTAAAACATAAATAAATAAATAAATATGGATGGATGGATGGATGGATGGATGGATAGATAGATAGTATAATGTAACTTAATTGATACCAAAAAAAAACCCTACTAATTAAAAAAATGTACTATGTATGCTTCATGTGGATTTTGCTCTAAGAAGAACTTTTAAAGAACACTTTTGTTTTTAAATCTGAGACTTTGAATAAGTGAAGTTTATTTATAAGCTAATTTCGGCAGGATCACGTGCTTATGATTGACCACGGCTGGTCCCACATTAGCTAACACATGATTCACCAATCAGATGATTCCTAACACACCATAAATAACCAGAGTTTCTTACCTCAGTTATCTTCGTCTTGAAGAATCTCCCCTTCCACCCCACTCCTCCTCCCTTTTTCAAAGGGCGGCACGGCGGCCCATTGCTTAGCACTGTTGCTTCACAGCAAGAATGTCACTGGTTTAAGTCCTTACCAGGCCAGTCGACGTTTCTGTGTGGAGTTTACATGTTCTCCCCGTGCTCGTGTGGGTTTCCCCCGAGTTCCCAAGTTTCCTCCCACAGTCCAAAGACGTGACATAAATGAATTGACCAAACCAAACTGGCACCATAGAAGAGCTCTTTGTCAGCAATATATCTCTCCATAGAAATCCCTCATTTGTCATTAGCCATAAGCCATAAGAGTTTTCGAGACCTACCTGAGTTCAAACTCTCCTCTTGCCCTGCAAATGGGAAGGAGCCCCAGGCTCAAGGATCTTATGAGCTCAGGGCTCTCTCCTGGGACATCATGCCAAACATGCTTTATAATCAATCTTCAGCCAAGTGTGAACTCTTGAAATATATAAAAAGACAGGCATAACATTGGAAAAAAGTGATCACTGTGGTTGCCACAGTTGGCTTGTCAATAGAGCGGTATTGCAAAGTAGAGTTTTGTCTTTACAGACATCTTTACATGCGTGTGTGTTTTCAGAGAGCGGCTGCGAACACACAGTATTGAGTCGTCTGGGAAGCTGAAGATCTCAGCGGAGCAGCACTGCGATTTCACAGCAGAAGACCTGAAGGATCTCGGTGAGATCGGCAGAGGAGCGTATGGCTCCGTCAACAAGATGGCGCACAAACCCAGTGGACAAATCATGGCCGTTAAAGTAAGCATAATGTGTACATTTATGGATTCAGCAGACACTTCTATCTCAAGCAAATTACCATTGAGTTACAAAGCAATTCATTATAGTCATACAGTATATCACATTGGTTCCATTTACAGTTGAAGTCAGAATTTTTAGCCCCAATTTTCCCCCAATTTCTGTTTAATGGAAAGAAGATTTTTTTACCACATTTCTAAACAATAGTTTTAATCACTAATTTCTAATAACTGATTTCTTTTATCTTTGCCATGATGACAGTACATAATATTTGACTAGATATTTTTCAAGATACTAGTATTCAGCTTAAAGTGACATTTAAAGGCTTAACTAGGTTAACTAGGCAAGTCATACTATAATGATTGTTTGTTCTGTAGACAATTAAAA
Source organism: Danio jaintianensis (assembly GCA_903798115.1). Taxonomy (NCBI): domain Eukaryota; kingdom Metazoa; phylum Chordata; class Actinopteri; order Cypriniformes; family Danionidae; genus Danio; species Danio jaintianensis. The sequence goes on from CAIGQV010019355.1 coordinate 2,865,087, forward strand.
AATAATATTGCTTAAGGGGGCTAATAATATTGACCTTAAAATGGTTTAAAAAAAAAATTTAAACTGAGTTTGATTCGCAGGATCCTCATACTAAATTTCATAATGATTATGCATAATTTTACATGTTAAGCCAAAAACTTAGGTTAGTTAGTGCTTACATGAGGGTCATTTCCACTGTGCTAAATAAAGTATAATGTTGAAATCACTCAGAAATTCCTCGTAAATTTTACAAGCAATTGAAAGAAACAGGATGTTGGCCATTAAATATAATGCTGCGTCATAAATAGAAGGCCAGACAGTGTGATAATATTGGTCTATACAATGTTACGAAACATTACATCCATTACATCTCACGCCCTCTAGAGAAATAATGCATTTGTAATGTAATTATTAATTACTACAGTTGTTTGAAGTATTTAATGAACAAATCTATTAATATATGAATTTTATTTTATAATAGTTTCATATAAATCTTTTTTTTTATATAGTCAAGACACAGACACAGACACACTCACACACTCACACACTCACACACACACACACACACACACACACACACACACACACACACACAC
>CAIGQV010019355.1:2912797-2928802 GCA_903798115.1 Danio jaintianensis
TAGAAACAAACATGTAAAGCATATGAGAGTTTCTAACACAATGTCTGTTGTATTGAGGAGTGTGTCCTACAGGTGGTTGTGAAGTAAATAGACCTAAGCATTCATTTAGTTGTTCAAGTGTAAAAGGAGATGAAAACAAGCGATGTATGAGGATCAGCGAGCACAGTTGAAAATGAAAAGCAAGTCACTCGGTGTCTTGGTGTGTAAGTGTAATGTAAAACGATGACAGGATATTTCTGTTTTTAGCACTCCTTTTTTTCTGATCTGATTTTTATTTAGTGGAATAGTAAATAGTGCTCTTCCGCCTAACCAGCTTTACTGAGGTGAAGTTTGATTTATATTCACACATTCCTTTTGAACAGTGACAACCTGTGACACACTCACTCTAATGTTACTTTGAATATTGGGTCTGAATTAGCATGTAGGAATGACTTCAAAACAACATTAGCACTGTTTTATTGACTGTGAACAATGTTGTATTTTATAGTCATTGCTTGATTGTATGATTTCACTATTTAGAATTTGCAAACAACACTTTTCTGAAATTATATTATTAAGGCGAAAGTCCGAATGTGTGAATATAAAACCAACTTTACCCCAATGCCAGTTTTGGGGAAATATAATTGTCCAATGTCCATAGAGTTTTCTAACTGGTGAATGGCATGATCTAGTGTTATATAAGGTTGTCTATCGTCATCAGCGTTTGCGCGTTCATGACTTAAGGAGGCGTGGCTTTGGACGGCAGGGGAGGGACGTCAATTTCTAAGCTATTATGCTAACACTAGAATTCTGGCAGATCACCTACTGCACCTTTAATCTAATTAGCGCATTAAATTAACAGCCCTACTTTCATTGAGTTCTCTCCATCACACTCAGTATTGTGGATATAAGTCGTGTACTGTAACTTTTGCTGTATGTTCTGTCATTCACACAGGGTTTGATTCAGTTATTATTGGAGCGAGAGCGAGCACTGGTATGTATATGTGTTATGTCAAGTTTTAAATATGTATTTTTCTCTTTTGTGAATGCATTATTCCACTGATTATGGTCTGTGTGTTGTAGAATAGTCTAGGTAAAGCATTCAGTCCGGTGTACCTAATCGCTCCTGTCCAGATCATGTCGTGGTTAAACCAGTATCATGACCACTGCCAGCAGATCCTCAGCCAGATCAAGTAAATAAACAAACACTCACCGGTAACACTTTACAATTAGGTTGTAATAGTTAATGAATTTGTTAACATGAACGAACAATAGACAATACGTTTATTTAAGCAAATTAGCTTACGTTAGTTAATGAAAATACAGTTGTTCATTGTTAGTTCATGTTGCATTAACTAATGTTATCAGTCATGAATGTGGATGTTATTAATGCAGTGGTAAATGTTGAACTATGATTAATAAATGCTATTGTTCATAATTAGTTCATGTAAGTACATTCACTAATAAAACCTTATTGTAAAGTGTGACCAACTCACTGTCATTCTGTCAGAGCATCTGTACTTCTCGCAACTGAAAGTAAACACGTTATAATGTGAATAATAATAAAAGTATGTTGTGCATTTTTTATTATCGTTCCAGTATAATCCCATCAAGGTTTCTGTGTGATGGCACTGAGAGCCCCAAAGTCAAGACCAAGTCCTTCATTCAGGCAGTGCTGAAGAAAAATGAGCTGTCCAAGGTCTGTATGTGCTAGTTAACCTTTCTGTGACTGTAAAATTTTATTTGGTGATGCTCAGTATCTGTATTTTTATGCAATTGAAACTGAATGGTTTACTTTTTACTACACTGTAAAAATAAATAGTTGGGTTCCACACAATCAATTTGTGTTAAGACAACATGAGGGAATTAAGTTAGCTTATTAGTTTTAACAAATTCAAGTAGATTGAACGTAAAACAATTACATTGTTCCCAAAAAAACGCCAAGAATTGAGTTTCAGCTCATTTTAAATACGTAGTTTGAACAAACAACAAATGTCTTTTTTTTTTTAGTGTAGTGCTGGACGATGCTAAAAGTTTTGGCCGATTATTTACATGATATATATATTTTTTTTTTATTTATTTTTTTTTGTTGCTTTTTTTAATCACATTATATCATTATATGTGCAAAAAATCAACAAGGAATTCAAAAGGTAGTGTATTGCACATTTTAATTTGAAAAGTTCTGGTATGAGTCAATGCAAATGTGCGAATGAAGCAGAATGAAACAAGAAAGGAAGCCCGAAGGACCTGCTCAATTATAATTATGATGTATAATATCATTAATTAATTTTAGATTGTCCATTAGCCATTCCATTTTAGAAGCCACTGTAAGTCTATGTAGATTGTACTGTAATTTTGATGTGGCTACAAAGATTTCCTTTTGGTCATGCATGGTTTACTACGAACTATGATTTCACCAAAACAGAAAGTGTAATATTTTATTTATAGCTTTTATTTTATTATTTAAAAGGTATTCAGGAAAGGTCTTTGAGAAATGTATTTGTATTTAAAAGTGACATTGAAATCATTATGATGTTGGCAAATTTATATCACAAAATATTATAAATAAGGTGGCACGGTGTCTCAGTGGTTAGCACTGTCGCCTCACAGCAAGAAGGTCGCTGGTTCGAGTCCCGGCTGGGCCAGTCTGTGTGGAGTTTGCATGTTCTCCCTGTGTTGGCGTGGGTTTCCTCCGGGTGCTCCGGTTTCCCCCACAGTCCAAAGACATGCGCTATAGGTGAATTGGATAAACTAAATTGGCCATAGTATATGAGTGTGTGAATGAGAGTGTGTATGGGTGTTTCCCAGTACTGGGTTGCAGCTGGAAGGGCATCCGCTGCATAAAACATATGCTGGATAAGTTGGCGGTTCATTCCGCTGTGGTGACTCCTGATAAATAAGGTAAGCTGAAGCTTTCCTTCCTAAGCTAAAGGAAAATGAATGAATGAATTTTATAAATAAGCCAGAACCTCTGATTAGTGTATAGTGAATAAATGGTGAATTATTGATCATATTGTGATATATATATATATATATATATATATATATATATATCTTATTCTGTCTCTCTCTGTAGTTTCAGACATGTTTTGCTCGTCACTGTAAGAACGCATTTGCCTGCAGTTTAACACACGAGTCTGGATGGAAACTGGTGTTTTCTGGAGACACCATGCCTTGTGATGCCCTTGTAGATATAGGTAAATACCACAAACACAATATGAGAACTTGTGAAGATATACATGGTGTATATTATACAGCTTCAATTTTCAGAGGTTTCAAGTATATGCAATGGGAGAATGGATTAAAATTGGCCTTTCATTATGGAGCCAGATAATCTGAAAATGCATTCATAAAATTCATAAATGTACAACACAATTCGTAAATTCAAAACACAATTCATAAATCCACAACTCCAATTCATAAATTCACAACACAATTCATAAATTCAAAAGTAAAAATCTAAAATATTTCCAAAATGCGCACACGCATGCATCTTACAAAAATACATTTAAAATGTTTACACAATTATGTATATATGAAGTTCTTGGATGACTTTCCTCATGCATTTATGAATTATCTAAGATGTATTTATGAACCACTGAATGTGCATGTGAAAGAGTCCTTTGAATTTGTGTGCGGTATTTTTGAGACTTTCCTGGCAGGACAAGATTCGTACACATCATTTTTTGGAGGATATTCTGTTTAGCCAATGCACATTCAGAATTTACGAATTGTGTTGTGCATTTATGAATTTTATGAATGCAAATGTATTATTATTGAGACTGATCTGGCTCCATATTTCATAGGTAATGATGTTTTTACTTCAATTGTTTTGTTTGGTTATTACATTTTAAAAAGAAAATACTGTTAGTTTTTTGTTTTGTTTTGCTTTGTTTTTAACCAGCAAATATTTAAAAATACCATATTGATGATCATTTGTGTTAATGTAAATTGTTGTGTTATGTGTAGTGTCCTATTTGTTAATATTGGTTAACTGTGTGTTAATTTAAACTGTAAACAAAAGCATTTGCCAGACGCACTTACTTCTAAAGCATTTATTAATCGTTGACAATGTTATAGTAACAATCAAAATTATATGCATTTGTTAATATGATTAAATGGATTTCAGCTAATATTACCAGTTAACTAATATTGGTGAATGTTGTCTATGAACTGTAAATATAGATAAAAAAGGCAAAACATTTCATTCTGGTAAGGTTAATTTACTTGTTATACATAAAAAGTCAGTCATAAAAAAATGGAACAGGCGTCACGGTGGTGCAGTGGGTAGCACGGTCGCCTCACAGCAAAAAGGTCGCTTGTCCAAGCCCCGGCTGGGTCAGTTGGCATTTCTGTGTGGAGTTTGCATGTTCTCCCTGTGTTGGCGTGGGTTTCCTCCGGGTGCTCCGGTTTCTCCCACAGTCCAAAGACATGCGCTATAGGTGAATTGAATTAGCTAAATTGGCCGAGTGTGTGTGAGTGTAAGAGTGTATGGAGCTGGAAGGGCATCCGCTGCGTAAAACATATGCTGGATAAGTTGGCAGTTCATTCCGCTGTGGCGACCCCTGATTAATAAAGGGACTAAGCTGAAAAGAAAATGAATGAATGAAAAATATGGAACGACAGGTGGATGGATGGATGGATGTAATGATAGATAAATGGTTGGGTGGATGGGTAGATAGTTAGAACAATAGATAGAACGATTGATGGATGGAACAATAGATGAATGGAACGATGGATGGATGGAATGATGGATTGAGATAGATAAAACAATAAATAGGATGATGGATGGATAGATAGAACAATGGATAGTGATGTATGGATGGATGGATGGATGGGACAATATATGGATGAATTGATAGAATGATGGATTGGATGGATGGATGGAGAGATAGATAGATCGATGAATGGATGTATAGAACAATAGATGGGTGGATAGAACAATAGATGGATGGACGGACGGATGGATGGATAGATGGAACAATGGATGGATAGAACAATATATGGATGGCTAGAACAATGGATAGATGGATGGATGGATGGATGGATAGATAGAACAATAGATGAATGGATGGATGGATAGGATGGTAGATAAATGGTTGGATAGATAGAACAGTAGATGAGCGATGGATGGATAGATTGATAGACAGAATGATGGATGGTTGGATAAATGAAACAATAAATAGAACTATAGATTGAGGGATGAATATAGATAGAACTATGGGTGGATGTCTAGATGGATAGAAAGATAGATGGATGGATAGAACTATAGATAGTTGGATATAATGATAGACAGATGGATGGATAGAACTAGATAGTTGGATAGAATGATAGATAGATGAATGGATGGATGGATAAACGAAAAATGCCAACAAGATTGAGCTTAAAACAGAAAATATAAAACAAGAACAGGTTCAAAATATTAATAAAGACCGTAATCTTATCAATATTGCAAGTTAAGAATTTGAGGAAGGAAAATATTGAAAACTTATGGGCGTTTCAATAATGATTTAAGCGCGAGCATACATCTGTTTTTGACGGATTCCTTGAGATTTATGAACACACACATGCACACATTTATTTAATAACATGCACAGTTCCACTTTGCTTGCTTTTTTGATTTGTTGTTACGTGCTCATCATTGATTTTTCCATCTGAACTTTTGCATAAACCAAACACCGTCTTTTTTCCCTACACATATTTATATATATATGTTTCGCTCAAAATCTCCCATCATTCAGAATCAGGTCATTAAACGGGCATCAGTTCAGCGGGAGGGAGAGAGAGAGAGTCTGTAATTGCGTCTGAATCTCTGTAGTGACTCGCGGGTCGATACGGATGAAGCCTGCGTTTAAATGCTGCTTCCTGTCTTTATCAGCGGTGCTATCGATCACTTCTGAGTCTCCCAATCCTCTTTAATGGCTCCTGAGGGAGTCTTCCCCCTCCCAAACGCTGGAAATGGTTCGCTCCACTCGTCTCATTAGGAAAGGCCTTTGTCGTCTCGGCTCTTGCTGGAGTTTTCATGATTGATTTCTGGAGGGGGAAAAAATGGAGTGTGTGTTGGTGTGTGAATGTTGGAGTGTGTTTTACAATGGGATGAAAGGGGGAAGAGCGTGTCAGATGTAATTTATCTGTGTGTGTGTGAGGCGAGGAGAGAGTTTGATTCATCTCTTGGTTTGTTCTCAGGCAAAAACGCAACTCTTTTGATTCATGAAGCCACGCTGGAGGACGGGATGGAGGACGAGGCCTTCGAAAAAAGACACAGGTACAGAAACTGATTTAGGGGCAAATTCTGAGGTGTTAAAGGGGGCCTATTATGCAAAAATCACTTTTATAAGGGGATTAAACACATTTGTGTGGCGACAGTCTGTGAATATAACCAGCTTCTAATGATAAAGATTTATTAATTTTATTTATTATAAGCACACCTGATAAAAACAGTCTGCAGAAACACTTTGATTGACATTCTCCTCTTGTATGTGTCATCAGAGGGGGAAAGCCCCGCCCATTAGTGATGATCTCTCCCTCATTAGCGTAGGATGGTGATCTTGTTCTTGAATCTGCCACTATGCTGACACATAGGCATTTGTAGCTCCGTCCTCTTCTGAAAAGAGCAAAATCTCATTTGCATTTAAAGCAACAGTCACCAAAATGCCACAAATTAGCATCAAAGCCTAAAAGAGTCAGTTTCAAAGTGTTGTAAAACATTATCTGTGTTGTATTTTGCATGGTTTTATGAAAGTGGCGCTAAATTAAAGGGTTAGTTCACTCAGAAATTAATATTAGCCCATGATTTAACATGATTATTCTTTCAGTCACATTGAGTTATTTTATTTATTTTTAAAGCTTTATAATGGCAATGGGTGGGCATTTCTCTTCAACAATCCAGAACCAGCGCTCATACGGTTCTGGAAAACCTGGAGAAGTCATGGAATTTTGTCATTTTCCAGGCATGGAAAAACAAACCCAAAATGTTTTGGAAAAGTCATGGAAATTTGTTTAACAGATATCTGTGTACTTGATTATATCTGAGATAATATTGGGTAAATGTCAAATACAATTGCATGGTTCGTCTCTTCATGGGAAGTTCTCTGTGTGAGGTAAAAAAGCAACTCGCAGTCTCAGCTTCGCCTATTTTTCACTCACTTTCACTGTAATTAAAGAAACATTTTGAGCGTGCTGTCCAAAAACAATCTCTAACTACAGGGGTAAGATACTACGGGTGCTAAAAACTAATATGTACTATTCCTGTAAGTCTTACACAAACACAAAACACAAGCGAACACTTCTAAACTATTTTCAAACAGACAGCAAGATATTTTCTATAAAATAATTTTTAGATATCAAACTAAACAAACTACAAAGATTGTCACATTATTTTGTTATGCTGTAATAAATTTGAATGTGCATTTTTTTTCTTATTTACCACATGTACGTAGACATTACATGAAATATTAGGCCATGAATATTTACCTGAAAGTCATGGAAAATTCGTGGAATTTAATTAATAATAATATATAGCACTTTTCTAGACACTCAAAGCGCTTTACACATTGGGGGGAATCTCCTCATCCACCACCAGTGTACAGCATCCACCTGGATGACGCGACGGCAGCCATATTGCGCCAGACCGCACACCACACACCAGCTGATTGGTGGAGAGGAGACCGAGTGATGAAGCCATTTTATATGGTTAGGAGGCCATGATGGACAGAGGCCAGTGGGCAAATTTGGCCTGGATGCCGGGGTTAAACCCCTACTCTTTTTTTGAAGGACATCCTAGGATATTTAACAACCACAGAGAGTCAGGACCTCGGTTTAACGTCTCATCCGAAAGACGGCGCCCACTGAGCAGTATAGAGTCCCCTTCACTATACTGGGGCATTAGGACCCACACAGACCGCAGGTTGATCACCCCCTGCTGGTCTCACTAACACCACTTCCGGCAGCAACCAAGCTTTCCCATGTGGTCTCCCATCCATGTACTGACCGGGCGCTGCCCTGCTTAGCTTCAGTGGGCGACCATGTGAGAGTTGCTAGCTGAGAGCTAGCTGCCGGCTTAAAATGTGTATGAACCCTGCAAAACCAATCCAATAAAGTGCTTCCTAATTGTTTTGTTTTTATAGGTGAACGTACACTTTTTAATACTTTTGAAACCTGTGTCTGAACCAATACTTTAAAGTAAGAGCATCATAACAATGTTGGATGACAGTTAAGAACAGCTTTTTATTTAAAAAACAAGGTCACACTTTCGTTTAGGTCACAATTCACAGAATTAACAAGTGTGATTTATATATAAAAAAGTAACTTTTACCATTAGATAAAGCTGCTTAAATTCACTGACTGTTGCCACATACCTGTGCTTAAACCCCTTATAAAAGCGTTTTTACATAATAGGTTCCTTTTAAACATAATGTTCGTTGCCTTATTAGAGTTATTATATTTCTTCCTGTTACACTTAAGACTGAAGTAATAATGCTGAATATTTAGCCTTGAAACAAAGCAAAAAAACATTTATTTTAAAACATATTCACATTAAGGATGCAACGGTTTTCGGTTAAAAATCGCTGTCCTGTTGTTCTTCCACGGTTCGGTGCGCCCTGTGATCCACTGTTCCGTATATTGGTTTAGTGATCAAAAACAACTGCAACAAAGCAAAAACATTCCGCCTTTGTACACTTCTGATTACCTTTTACATGTCTGTGACCTGTCCAATTACCTCTTAGTATGTAAATCTGTTGTTGACATCACGTTCCTCACGTCATTTTTCTAAAGCCATTTTATTCCTAAACATAACCCATATCATACCGTACCCAAACAGTGACCCTAAAACCGTGATGCATGGAACCCCTAATTCACCCTAACTGCACCCCTAATTCACATAGAGAACAGTTATTTTAAATAGCACAAGTATTTCATTCACTATATTGCTGCATTTGTGGTCAAATAAGTCCAAACTAATCAGAAGCATTTCAAACCTTACCAACCCCAAACTCTTGAGCAGTAATTATTATAATGAAACATATAATGACTGTGTATTGCCATTGATTTCCATCAATCTTGTTTCTATATAATGATTGCATTAATTATCTTGCATAAATAATGCCTCAGTTAATCAACAGCCATTATCGTCAGCTCTAGTCTCGAGTCAAGAGATTGCATCCGGCAACTAACGAAACAAACAAATGCATGAAACCATCCTTCAGAGAGAGCGTTTGAGAGCTAAAGCGCACACATTTGCAAGCAGAGGGAGGAAATCTTCAGAAATAAGTGGTCAGGTTTCCCAGAGGATGAAGCGCTTCTTGATGGAGGACTCATTTAAAAGCGTTTCTCTCTCTCTGAAAGTTGTGGGATTCTCCTCAAAGATGAGCATTGATTGGGTTTCTTGTCATCCGCTGGAGTTCTGGCTCCCGCATTGGGGCTCCTTCCAATTTAAGAGCTGAATAACACTGAGAGCCCTCTAAATGGAATCGATTGGAGATTTTGTGCAGGATTCATTTGGGTTTCTGTGAGGAATTGATTGCCTTTGAGAGTGGAAAATGTAGTCCTGAAGAAGTTTCGGTTTGGGGTTATAAGATGAAATTCAGAAATGTACAACTTTGTGTTTCAGGTGTTGTAGGAAACTGTTTCGAGATCAGCTCTCAAATATGAGAAATTGGATGCAAAACAAACATGGAGCTATAGGGCTAGGTTAATAATATAATATTGAATTGCGATAAAAATCGGTTGATAAAGGTGATATGAATTAATCAGAGAGCCAATCACAATGCAGAAATATGTGACTGCATTTGGGTTTTGGCAAGGAATTGATTGCCTTTGAGAGTGGAAATTGTGGTCTAGAACAGTGTTTCTCAACCACGTTCCTGGAGGACCACCAGCTCCGCACATTTTTCGTGTCTCCTTAACCAAACACACCTGATTCAGATCATCAGCTCATTAGTAGAGACTGAAAGGAGACATCCAAAACATGCAGTGTTGGTGGTCCTCCAGGAACGTGGTTGAGAAACATTGGTCTAGAAGAAGTTTTGGTTTAGTGTTGTAGGAAACGGATCTCGACAGATTCGAGATCAGCTCTCAAATATGAGAAATGGATGTGAGAAACAAATTAAACATGCAGTTATTGGGCTAGGTTGATAATATAATATTGAACTGAGATTAAATTTGTCAATTACAATGATAAGCTTTGGACGTTATTTACTTGCTATGAATTTAATCGGATGGCAAATCGCAATGCAGAAAAATGTTACGGTATTTGGGTTTTATCAAGGAATTAATTGTCTTTGAGAGTGGAAAATGTGGTCCTGAAGGAGTTTAGGGTCATTAGATGAAATTCAGAAATGTTGTAGGAAACAGATCCGAGATCAGCTCTCAAACATGAGAAATGAGTGTATGAAACAAACATGCAGCTATTGGACTAGGTTGATAATATAATATAATATTGAAATGCATTTAAATTTGTCGATAATGATGATGAGCTTTGGACGTTATTTACTTGCTATGAATTAATCGGAGAGCCAATCACAATGCAGAAATGTGACGCCATTTGGGTTTCGGCTAGGAATTGATTGCCTTTGAGAGTGGAAAATGTGGTCCAGAAGGGGTTTAGGGTTATTAGATGAAATTCAGAAATATTGTAGGAAACAGATCCGAGATCAGCTCTCAGATATGAGAAATGATTGTACAAAACAAACATGCAGCTATTGGACTAGGTTGGTAATATAATATAATATTGAAATGTGATTAAATTTGTCAATAACTATGATAAACTTTGGATATTTTTACTTTTATATGAATTAATTGGAGAGGCAGTCACAATGCAGAAATACGTGACGCCATTTGGGTTTCGGCGAGGAATTGATTGCCTTTGAGAGTGGAAAATGTAGTCCTGAAGGGGTTTAGGGTTATTAGATGAAATTCAGAAATGTACAACTTTGTGTTTTAGACATAGTAAGAAACAGATCTGAGATCAGCCCTCAAATATGAGAAATGAGTGTGCAAAACGAACTAAACGTCTAGCTATAAGGCTCGGTTGATTAATATATTATCGAATTTCTATAAAAAGTGTCGATAATGATGTTAAGGTTTGGAAATTATTTACTTGATATGAATTAATTGGTTACTAATTATGTTTACAATAATTTTGTTGAAATTTTGCATATTTAATTGAACGTTTAAATCCAGACAAAATATAATTGTGCTACTAACTGTAACTTTTGTGAACCAAACACACATGTATGACTGCAACAGAGAACATTTTTATAGAAATTGGCAAAACAAATCTACAAAACTGTCATAAATCTGAATAATGCTCATAAATAAATAAATACTGAAGCCCAAAATCAACATGGAGTGTGTCACACACATGCACGTGTAGTTGTCAGTAGTTCATCTCATTTTGGCACATTGAAATTGACTGTTGTTTTGCAAAAGCAGACAATTACAAATATATCAGACAACAACAATTTATCCTAGAGGTTTGACTGTGAAACTCTATCCAGCACCACGTCTCAGGCTATCGGCATCGGAATGAAGATGAATGCTGGATTCATTGTTCTGAACCACTTCAGTCAACGCTATGCCAAGATCCCTCTTTTCAGCGACGACTTCGACAACAAAGTGGGCATCTCCTTTGACCACATGAGGGTGAGTATACACATATTGTCAGTTAATGAATAAATAAATAATTCTACTTGACTGTTTTAACCCTTGTGTGCTGTTGGAGATGTTTTCATCCACTCTGGGGTAATTTTGAGTCTTAATTTGGCATCAACTTTATCTATGTTTCAGCAAATGGCATGATTTTTGGTGACAAAGCTTAATTTGACACACATTTTGGGAAAATGCTTTGACATTTTTCAAAAATTCAACAATACACTCTTGGCAAATTGACTACCCTTTGGTTATGTTGGTGGCTGTTTTTGCCCCATTGACTTCCATTATAATGTCTTTTGATTGCAAAGCCATGACGGCATATAATCATGCATTCTTGGTTGTTGCTGGTAATTTTTTACTGTTGATCATCAGTTGCAGTGCAAAAAAAACTTTATGGCTTAAAATGATATGGCTATATGGAATGTAGTGAGTGTGTGAGTGTTGCACACTTACCTTGATATGTCTGAGTGTATTTATGCACACACTATAATCTGCTGTTTTACTCCATATAAAACCCAGAAACTCTTTTGCACAGGCCTATCTAAAGGGTCATTGCAGCCAACTGATGATCAACAGTAAAAATTTTAAAAAATTGACCTCTTCCCAACAGGGAAAACCACCAACAATCAAGAATGCGTGATTATATGCTGTCATGGCTTTGCAATCAAAAAATGTAATTATAATGGAAGTCAATGGGGCAAAAACAGCCCCCAACATAATGAAAATGTGGTAAATTTGAACAGTACACAAGGGTTAACTAAAATTAATTCATCCTTCAGCTCTTGTCTCTTTGGGTACTTAATTATATCCTCCTTAGTTGCTTTCTGCGTTCCTTTCCTTCCGATCTAAATTAGTTGTTTCAGAATTTACTCTATACATCCTTCATTTCTTAGATATAACGTAAAAAATTTACTTTGTGTAATCCAGCCAGTAGTAGGAAGAAAATCTGACTTACTCTAGACGTGATGAGGTTGTATTGTAAACTGTATTGGATGCACTCATGGACATTTACTAAAGGGAGAAGTTTCCCCAAAATGTCAATAACCAAATATATATATTTATACAACAGTTCTGTCTGGTTCTTGAATCTGATTGGCTGATAGCCGTGCGATATTCTGCAATATCAGCACTCGTACAGCCTCTTCACCCTTGTGTATTGCTCCGCCCACATAGTGACAGCAGATCAAACTCACAAATATTGCAGCTGTTGGACAACATAATGTACTTTTGAGACTTTTTTTAGTGGAGAATGTAGTTGTTTATATTGAAACTATGCAGTTTATTTATAAGGATAGTGCCTATTTTAAATATTTATAATTTCTGAGATGCAGCGCGTTGATGGCCATCAGCCTGTCAGAGCAAAGGCGGTTGACGTTGTCCATCCACAAGATGGCGAAAGAGACTGCATAATAAGTCCTTAGGGGAGAAAAACTCAGCATTTTCTCAATGTAAGTTTCAAACTGCAGCAGAACAAATCATTACAAAGCAGTTAAGTGACATTCTAAGTCGATCTCTCTCTTTTGTATTTTTTAGTGCTGCATTTATACCATAGTAATCGGGTAGTGTTTGCGCTGCTTTGGCTTTTTGGGGGTTAATTATTGTGATCTCCCGATTGCAACAGAGAAATACTGGGAAATCTCTGTAGACTGATGGCATTTCATGCCATTCAGCCTTATAATCTCAAAATGTGAGCAAAATCACCTGTTTTGTCATCACTTTAGACATTACGCTAGAGAATCATTCAAATACTAGCTCTAAAGTGATGTTGGTGAATGAGCAACGGTTTCTGCTGTTCTGACGTCAGCTGCAGATGTGAATGAATGGCGGAAGAAAGTAGTTCGTCATACAAAAGGGTTTTTAGACTCTCTGTGTTTGATTTTCTTTTTTATATACACGATTATGCCGTCGAACTGTTGTATAAACGCAATATCACACTCGTAGCAGTGCGATATGGCTGTATATCAGCACTGGTGGGACAAAACACACGCCTCCTACCAGTGCCGATATACAGCCATATTGCACTGCTACGAGTGGGATATTGCTCATATATACAACTACTTATATAACTACAACTTATTTTGACTGCGATAAATTATAAATATTGCGATTAAATTATTATTATTTTAATATCATAAAGAATAGAAACATTCTCTTTCATTACAAAAATACATGTCAATAGTATATTTACAATACAAATGATAACACAATGTACTATGAGAAAAAGTAAATAAATAATTGCACTGAAAATAAAATAATCATTCAATAATCAAAATCGAGATAAAGCATTCAATTAATCGAGGTTTTGATTTTAGCTAATATCGTCCAGCCCTCCTTACAACATTACATCCTTCATCCTTTTCTTTATTCTCTTCTTTGTTTACCTCACTTTCTTAAATGAGAAGTCCTTTGCAAACAAAATTCACAATTCTTTGTGTCAAATGGGAAGTTTGATGTGCTCTTCCAGATCCAGTTTGGAGATTTCCCAATGCTTCCCAGGCTCATTCGGCCTCTGAAGGCGTTGTTTGCAGAGGAGATTGAAGAGATGGAGGAAAGGAGAGAAAGAAGAGAGCTGAAGAAGAGCTTTGAACCACCGGCCAATGGAGAGTCAGGAAAGGGCAAAGCTGCAAAGAGAGAACAAGAAGACCACAATCAGGACACCGCCGTCAAACGACTCAAATCTAATTGAGGAACAGCCAATCAGGATGAGGGTTTGAGTAGTCTGACCAATTAGAACGCAGGATGGAGGATACTGAACCAATGGGGTGTGTTCTTATAATATATCAGATCCATACTGGGTAAAAGTCTGCAGTGATCGACTGGAGAAGGTGAGATTAAAGTAGATGGAGATTAACTTTGAGTTTTGAAGCGTGATATTAAATATATAGTTTATTGATCAGATCTGGAGTCGTTCCCATTGCTATTGATTTTGCTTCAACCCTGGAGGCTGCTGGGAATAAGTGCTCTGCCTTTTACTTTTTATTTGGAATCTGTTTTGATTTCTGCCTTCCAGCCTCTGTAATCCTGAAGCAGAAACTTTTCAGCTCTGGAGGAAGACGCTACGTTTGGGATTTTGGTTTGGGAGAGTGTGAAGTGAGTGCAGTGATGTTTGAAAAGGCACTTGTAGATTTTCTGTATTTAATATTTAATTTTATGTCCATGAAGTGGCTGATCGGCTTAGGCTTTTCCAATTATTTTAGGGAAATAAACACATGCTGGATAACTGTTTGTCGGTATTATTAATAATAATATCTGTTTCTCTTTCTCCCTTAGATGTATTAGTGTTACTATAATATCAATACATACATTTATTATTAATCAAATGTAGTTAATTATTATTTATTTTCAAACTTCAGATTCCAGATCTTCCAATAGTTGTGTCTCGGCCAAATATTTTCCTATTATATAAAACAAACACAAACAAATCAACACACAAACAAACAAACAAACACACACACCAATAAACACAAACGCACACACAAACAAACACACGTGCAAACAGATGCACAAAACACACAAACAAACGCATGCAAACAAACACACAAACAAGCAAGCACGCACACACACACACAAACAAATGAATACACACTTAAACAAACACTCACAAATACACAAACAAAAATACAAACACACACAAGCAAACACAGAAACACACACAAATACACAAATACAAACACACGCAAACACAGAAACACAAACACACACAAAAATACACAAACACATGCATGCAAACACACACACACCCACACAAACAAACAAACAAACACACATGCAAGCAAGCAAACACACACACACACACAAACAAATGAATACACACTTAAACACATACAAACACACAAACATACACAAACACACACAAACAAGCAAACACACAAATACACAAACACATGCATGCAAACACACACATACAAACACACCCACACACACACACACACACAAACAAATACACACTTAAACACACAAACATGCACAAATACACAAACAGACAAACAAGCAAACACAGAAATGCACAAACAAAAACACACAAAAATACACAAACACACATGCACAAATAAACACACAAACCAGCAAACACAGAAACGCACAAAAAAATGCACAAGCACACACACATACAAACACGCAAACAAAAAAACATAAACAAGCAAACAAATACACAAACACTCAAACAAGCGCAAACAAACAAAAATACACAAGCACATTTTCCTAATTTTCCAAATTTCCTACTGTAAACATATCAGATCTTCATTTTTGATTAGCAGTGTGTTGCTAAACACTTCATTTGTATATATTTAATGCAATTTTCACAATATTTAGAATTGTTTTTATTTATTTGTTTATTTTTAACCTTCAGATTCCAGATTTTCAAATAGTTTTGTC
>CAIGQV010019355.1:2933802-2947359 GCA_903798115.1 Danio jaintianensis
GATGGAGCACCGTGCCATAAGGCAAAAGTGATATCTAAGTGGCTCGGGGACCAAAACGTTGAAATTTTGGGTCCATGGCCTGGAAACTCCCCAGATCTTAATCCCATTGAGAACTTGTGGTCAATCCTCAAGAGGCGGGTGGACAAACAAAAACCCACTAATTCTGACAAACTCCAAGAAGTGATTATGAAAGAATGGGTTGCTATCAGTCAGGATTTGGCCCAGAAGTTGATTGAGAGCATGCCCAGTCGAATTGCAGAGGTCCTGAAAAAGAAGGGCCAACACTGCAAATACTGACTCTTTGCATAAATGTCATGTGATTGAGGATAAAAGCCTTTGAATCGTATGAAGTGCTTGTAATTATATTTCAGTACATCACAGAATCAACTGAAACAAAGATCTAAAAGCAGTTTAGCAGCAAACTTTGTGAAAACTAATATTTGTGTCATTCTCAAAACTTTTGGCCACGACTGTATGTATATATATATATAATTTTATTTTTTCGTAAAATTTACTCTCTAGTCGTGTATTCATCATACAAAATCATGCTATGCTTCATCGACCTGTACACGCGATTTGCTAATTGTAGCAAGTTTCTTGATACTTTGTTTACAGTTCACGCGGTACATAATTCACGCGGTAGCCTGGAAAAAGGTAGGTTTCTTTCCTATGTTGTGTTGTTGTGAAGAGGTTTGATGCCAAGTTGGCATATGAACAGGTCCTATGTCGTGTCATCCTCAAGTCTTTACAAGTTTATATATGTTATTTATCAAGCTTCATCTTTACTTTTGTATTTATCATAAAAAAAGGATGTATAGGCTACTTCATCGAGCCGTACACGCGTTTTGCCAATTGTTAATTCATTTAATTCCAGCAGTAGTTTGGATGCGTTTCCATCCTTCACCACTGGAGGCCGCTCTTTCCTCAGGAATTACACTTCACGTTTGTCACGTATTCCTGAATGAAGAACCAATTATTGACCAACTAAATCCTCGACGAAGCCTGTTCATGGGTTATACGTTATTTAGTCGAGAAACTGCTCAACAGGAGAAGGTTTGTGACTTGTTTGAGATTAGAGCAATGTTTCCTTGTAAACCCACCTCTGTTATTAACAGGACAGATGTCAATGTGGTCCAGGAGAGAATTAATCTCGCCTGCTTAGTGTGTGTAACAGATGCTTTTATTTACAGCTACCGAGAAGACAATCCCACTGGACAAACCTCAGGATTTGCTGGTTTTGAGCTGGAAAAATAGACTCCACAGTTTCCCTTTAAACTCTTGGTCAAACACCAGGAAGTTTTTAAAGCTACAAAACAACATTTTGGCAGAAAAGAGGTATATCTGTGTACAGTTTCAACACAACAGTAATACATATACAGTGCTCACCATACATTTGGGTAGGGGAGAGGGGACAGTTGTAACATAGGGCAGTTGCAACAAGACTTATTCCTCCATTCAGAAATGAGCTAGAGTGATGATATTCATACTACATATTCTCAGTTAGACCCTCCTTTAATCTGAGAGAAATCAGTCGAAATCAGCCATATGTGACCGTTCCTTCAGTATAAAACTCATTTTTAGGTAAAAAGGTAATGTTCAGAAAATTTCTCATACTGTCTAATCTGTTTTTGCGAAACATTATTCATTCGTATAATTTACTGTTTTCTTAGCTTCAGATAGGTATAGCTATCAAGTGTTAAAGCTATTGTATCCCCCTATAGACCGTTTAATCAGGGTTGACAGAGTTGGGACAGTTGCAACTGGCCCCAATTACAAAATTCATTTAAAAGCTTGCCATATTAACAATGTACAATTTAAAGCTGATCACAGTTTTAATGTAATTTAATTAGAAAAAAATGAATTCTTTGATTAATTCATTCATTTTCAAGTGTAAGGAAGTAGTTTAGTAAAGGCTCAGTCTAGATTTTCAGTAAAAAAAATGTTTATTGGTTAATTGATAATTGGTTGTTGCTTGTTCTTTTAAAAGTCTGTATTTATATGGCCAATTTAATACATTTAACAATTTAAACAATTTACGTTTGGTCTGTTTACCAAAAATCCTGATGTTTTAGATTTTTTTTTTGTTATTACATTTTAATGACTGTTTCAACTGTCCCTGTGGGTTGTTGCAACCGTCCCCCTGCTCGGGGTCAGTTGCAACGTTTGACTTTGTCTGTTTAAGTTTAAATTCTGCATATATATATATATATATATATATACACATATTATAGCAATGTGGGTGGGTGTCCAATATGTGGGTTTATTATATAAAAAAATTGGGTTTCCACAAAAAACTGTCTCTGAGAAACTGAAGGAAATGCAAAAAAGTGTTGCAACTCTCCAGTCACACTCTCCCTTATTGCTTTTAGGTTGAATTTGTATTTTTATTAATATGGGCCTTTAACATCTGGCTAAGGGTCCACCAATGAAAACTAGTCTTTGGGCTAATTTACGTTCTTGGGGGATGTTAATTAATGTACACTGTCCCTTGTTTTGAAATAAATAAACACAATTTAAAAATTACAGCTACCGAGAGGACAATGCCACTGGACAAACCTCAGGATTTGCTGGTTTTGAGCTGGAAAAATAGACTCCACAGTTTCCCTTTTAACTCCTGGTCGAACATCAGGAACTTTATGAAGCTACAAAACAACATTTTGGCGGAAAAGAGGTATGTCTGTGTGCAGTTTCAACACAACAGTAATACATATACAGTGCTCACCATACATTTGAGTATTTAAAATATCATTTGAGTACTGTTTTTAGTTTGAATTTGTATTATTAATATGGGCCTTTAACATCTGGCTAAGGGACCACCAATGAAAACTAGTCTAGGCTAATTTGGGTACGCTCTTGGGGAATGTTGGCATTACTTAAGCATCTATAACTTTTTTGTTTTGAGCATTATAAACTCTAGATGATGGATTGTAAAGACCAAAGTATTTTCTTTCCATTGTGAATGTAGACCAAATTATTCAGCACCTGTTGTTATTTTAGTTTGGGAAGGTCATTTTTGAGAAAATGCCTCTGACTATGAGGAAAAGGAGAGGTGAGGAAAACTTTGCAGAAATCTCATTTTGCATGCTATCTTCATCAAATTTGAAATATAAACTCATTAGACACTTGGCTTTCAATGTATATTTTTTCTAGGTTATTACAAACAATTTTTCCTATGTTTATATATGAAAAAATGTACTGTGTTCAATATTTGTTTCTCATTACTTCATAATGTATAACTTTTTATATTTTTTAGCATGAAACTTTCTAGATGCACCACAGTAAAGCTCAAAGTGTCTTCTTTCCAATGATATCTAATTTATGTTTATAGCTCACTCAAGAACTGTTACTATTTAAAGTTAGGTGGGTGTAAATCCCCAAAAGTGAGTGCTTAATGTACGCTGTCCCTTGTTGTGAAATAAATAAACAGCAAAAAAATGGGTATACCCCCTTTTGAAAATGAACGTTTTTGACCATTTTTAAGTGAATTTTAATAATATATTTTGGTGCATGTAAACTAAATGGTTTTATTAAATGATTTGGTCACATAACATCTTTAGGAATGGACATATGGGGGGTAAGGGAAGGTCTGGAGCACACAACCACCATACAAGGTGCATGGACAAAATGCAAATATAGTTAAAAATGGGGAACTCCAGCAAAACTTGTAATAAAGGAGAATTTTTGTTTCATAAAAAAAAAAAAAAAAGTCAATGCATTTGGCTTAAAAGCCTTCCTCAGCCTCCCCGATTTTGCCTCTTAATTAAAATTTTTATTTTAATAGTTTCCCTAATCAATTTGAGTATGCTAACTTTCACAGTGATCTCATGTTATTTTGTTAAATTAGCTCTAGTGTCTTTGGTACTGACTAATCTAATGACTAATATATTATCGTAATACAGTGCTCAGCATAATTGAGTACACACCATTTTGAAAATGAATATTTGTATCCATTTCTCAGTGAATATAGGCAATGTATTTCGGTGCATTTAAACAAAACAGATTTATTAAGCAGATATATTTATTAAAATAATATTTTAGTCACCAAACATATTTAGAAATTGAAAGAAAATACAATTAAATTCAAGCAAAATATTGCAAAAAATAAATTACAACCTACAAAATTTCAACTAAATTTTTCATTTTTTGCTTCTCTTGATTTTTCCTCTTTTTTTAAATTTGTATTTAATATTTTTCTATAACATATAAATGTGAGTGTACTAGTTTTTGGACAGTTATTGTAAGTTATTTTGTTAGATAAACTCCAGATTTGGCTTCAGTACTGACTAATCTAATGTATATGCACAAATATAGTATTGTATAGCTTCCTATTAAAAATATGAATTTAAAAGATAGATTTCTGAGGGGTGTACTTCTATATGCTAGGGATAATTATACATTCAGGAAGTTGTTATCACAGAATAAACCGTTTATCGGCAGCCCGAAGCAAAGCGGAGCACTGTTGTAAGACTAAAGGGCTTTATTCTGTGAAAACAATCCTCCTGGATGTACTTTATCCCACGTATTACACAGCTACTTGCCATAAAACATAAAAATTAAATACAAAACATTGCTCTGAGTCATAATGGAGCCTTTTCACAAGACTGATTTCACAAGACGGTCGTCAGCGTCTTAAATCCTTAAGTTTTAATATTTTGATTTTTAAAAACATGAACATTTCTATGTATTTAAGTATGTATCACAGGGATGGGCAAAAATACATTGACATGTATTTTAAAATAAAATACCAAATACCTCAATTTTACATGTATCAAAATAAACTACAAAATACAGCAGACAAAACAAGTATCAAAATAAAATACTGTATTTTGAAAATACTACAAAATACTTTTACAAGGGAACATGGCATTTCTTCGATCAATAGGCCTATTGGATTAATCCCTGCACCATTAAACTGACTCAGTAAAGTAAACAATGATTGACAGCAACAGCATTTCAAGTTTAAGTCAGCTTCTCTGCCAACTCATTCACCTCTACTCCTGTACATCAGGAGTTTTTTTTTTCATAAACTTTTGTTTCTCTTTAATTTTAGCTTAAATTTTGTATTTCATACAGAAAGTCCTGTCTTGAAGATGTAAAGTCCTGTCTTTAATCTCTGTAAAAACCATGTAATGCAGATAATGAGTTGGAACATAGTACTATATCTCTTCATTGTGTTTCCATCCATTGCGTGGCCAGTAAAATTGCAACCATCTCTTATCAGTCTTATATTTTAGGTTATATTAAGGGTGATGTATGAAGAGGTTACTTAAATTCTTTGTTCACATAATTTTCTTTAATAATTTTTTAACTGGAAGAGTCTCAGTTTAACCCCTTAGTGAACACCAGTTAAACTTCCTCTGCATTTCTACCTGCTGCACCGAGACTGAGAATGATTATGTACTGTAGGCTCCACATCTTAAGAACTGGTATTTTATTACATCTCATTTCTTAAGCGAGGATGCTGATGCTGAGTTGTACACTATACTGCCATTGCACATTCTTAGCATTGTGCAGTATATTATTTTCAATGATTGTTGACTTGCTCTCAAATATACCCACTCTACTCTTTGTGTTTATGTATAATTTCCGTCCATAGCATTGACCACCTTCTTAATCACATTTCTGTTCTGATCTCAAGCCTAGGCAAATAACTGAGAAAGCATCAATCTGAGACCGCATTTTTAGGATGTCATCATGCAGACTTCTTACAAAGTATTTTACAGTATTTAAAAAATACAAGACACTGAAGTATTTTGATACAAAGTATTAACCCATTTTCATAAACCCTATCAAATACAAATGACAAAATACTATTTTGTATTTAAAATACGTATTTGAAATACTTGCATCATAAATACTGCCCATCCCTGATCTATCATATCATCGTTGCATCAAATTACAAAAAACTAATTACAGCTTGTGCGAGGTGTTTGAAATGCAGCATCTATGGGGGCAGGAAAGTAACCGGAATGTATCTTAATATAGAAAATATACATTTAACAAAAGAGATCTGTGAGGGGTGTACTCATTTATACTGAGCACTGTATACACTGAAAAAATGAAACGCATTACTTCAGCTTGTTACAAATTTATGAATAAATTAGTTTTCACTTAATTTATTATGGTTTTCAGTAATAAGTTGGAAAAACTTTATTCTTTCAGGTTGAAGTCTTTTATTTAAGTTGATTCAATGAGGCTTTTTTTCAGTGTAGCTACAAAGACTCTTAATTGCACCTGCAGACATTCAGCCTATATCCGGCTTTAGTCTTGTTCCGATTACATGCATGTTTTTTTTGTCTTTTTCCTCATTCAGAAAGTGTTTTGGTGTGCTGTGATTTATTTATTTTTATTTTACAGGAGGACACAACCCCATCATCTCTGTCTCTGGAGTGATCTGCGTGTTCATGTTAAAAGCATATGTGTGTATCTCCCCAATCTGATACAGCTCTAAAGCAGGTGCGTGTGTGTGTTTTTTTTTCTCAGCGTCTCTCTTTACAGTAGATATTTGTGGATGTGGGTTTGGCCCCTGAAGGGCTCCTTTCTAAATTCAGTTTCATGAAGCTCAGCTCTCCTCTCCTCTGCTTCTCATCTCAGATTTTGCTCTTTCACCACTCACGAGACTCTCATATATTTCATTTCAACATAAAGAATCTCAGTTTTCAGAAAAAACCTAAAAACAGACAGAGCTTAGTCACTCTTCATGCGTGCTTTAAAGTCTGCATGAAATCAAAACTAACATGTTGATTTTGTTAGCTCACATTGCTAGCTTTGTGGCGAACAATTCATCTGTACATGTCATAAATAAAAAAAATTGTTTGCTCTTGTAATCTTTAAGTGAAATCTGAAAATGCACTTGTTTTCAGTTAAATTTTCAGATTACGTCAGTCTGAGGTATTGGGCGTGGCTAACATACTTAACCACGCCCCCTCCAGCTGTCAGTTTTGACAACAAACAAAAATAGTGAGGAGGAGGAGGTGTCTGTCAGATTGTAATAACTCTCCCCAAACCTTGATCTTTCTGAATGAAATGCCTACTTTACTACATCCAATCAGCTCGCAGTAGAAAAAAACAAGCCACGCCCACTGTTTTCTCATTTAATATTTAGTTTCTCTAGGAATTGCATCACAATATAATAAAAATGGTTGCTGTTTCCGGTTGGTGGGGACTTAAAAATGAATGTGGAGCTGCTCAGATTGCTCAATGTGTGGTCAGTAATGTTTGAATTCATATTGAGGTCTTTTAGACCTTTTAGAGCTGACTAATTAGATCACTGGGGCTTTTTTTAGGAGATACATCAGAGAAGTGCTGATATTTCCTCCTTTAAACTGTGGAGAAATGATTGAGAATTTGAGTTCTCAATTTTAGTTTTTATGAACTGTTTGAGGTGTTGGAGTTTGAATGTTCTTTAAAAGTAGCATCTCAAAGCACTTTACACTGTTAAAAATGCAGGGTTCCACACAATTCCTTCATGATTAAATTCACTTCATTGTTTTTACAAATATAAATGATAAAACGATTAAAATGTTCCAAAAAAACTCAAGAATTGTGTTGATTCGACTGATTTTAAATAAGTAGTTTGGAAAAGCAGCAAAACTAACTTTTTTGAGTGTATGTTAGGGATAAAGTACATCCAGGAGGTTGTTATCACAGAATAATCCCAACAGGTTTATCAGCAGCCCGACGCAAGGCGGAGCACTGTTGTATAAGACTGAAGGGCTTTATTCTGTGAAGCGACCACCCTGGGTGTACTTTATCCTGCTTATTACACAGCTACTTGCCACAAAACATAAAAATTAGACATAAAACATTGTCCTGAGTCGTAATGGACCCTTTTCACAAGACTGTTATGACTCGTTTAGCAGTCATCAGCATCTTAAATCTTTAAAAGTTTTTAATATTTTGATCTATGGGGCGGGACAGTAAATTTGATGTTGTTCTCTTTTTTTGGCTGCCGTTATCAGTCTCAAACAATTTCTTTTGCTTTTTCTGAAAGTCTTGATAACACCATCGTTGAGTTTCTTTTATTATTTCATCAAATATGATTGTAAAAAAATTGTTTGTTGTACTCTCACATTCACTGCACTCTTAGTTTACCCAACTATGACGACTTCAGTTTCGGAGAAACCCAGAAATGTGGGGGTCCATGGTTAATTAATTCTTTAAAGGCAAACTGAAATAAAAACGGCTGAATAGAGCATATACTAGCCTGCGTGTTGTTCAGCCACAAGATGGCGCCAAACAGTCAAAAACAGCAACATTACAGACAAGCATATAAATATGGATGTGAATGTATTCACTGATGGTCAAGATGATTAGAAGTACTCTGAGGAATAACATACTTTGGAATGTCATGACTGACCAATCAGAATCAAGTATTTCAGTGGGTCGTGTAATAAATGCATATATAAAGTATAGAGGTAAATCATACATGCATAAAAACAAAGTCAAGATAATAAAAAAAAACCAAAGAAATATTTGAAATCGCATAAAGGCTAATTTGGATGCACTCTAAAAATGCTGGGTTGTTGTAACGCCACATTAGGTTCCAAATGCAACCATTGAGTTAAATAGTGTAATTTAATTTTCATTTAAAAAAATGTACCCATCATTGAGTTTGTCCATATTTGACACAATGTTGGATTACAACAACCCAGCATTTATTTAAGAGTGTGCTGTGATGAGAAATCTGGAATCTGATGAAGGGTTTATTTCTTAGAAGTTCTCATCTGTCACAGCATTACTGTTTTTGTTTTGTTTTTATAGTAGAAAAGCAGATTATATTGTTTGATCTTGAGGAAATTTGACAGATTCTTTATTGAATATTAGTGTGTGATTAGTTTCAGACTTAAAGGAATACTCCGCTTTTTAAAAAAAAAACTCGTTTTATAGATCTCCTCGAGTATAACAGTTGTGTTTTACCATTTTTGAGTCCATTCAGCCAAGTCTGGCGAGAGCAACTTTAGCTTAGCTTAGCATAGATCATTAAATCAGATTAGACCATTAGCATCTTGTTAAAAATGACCACAGAGTTTTAATAGTTTTCCTATTTAAAGCTTGACTCTTCTGTAGTTACATCATGTACTAAGACCAACGGAAAATGAGCAGTTGCTATTTTGTTGGTCGATATAGCTAGAAACTATACTCTCATTGCAGTGTAATAATCAAGGAACTTTGTTGCTGTACTATGGCTGAAGCAGGCACAATGATAATATGTAGTACTGTTACCTAGTTAGTTAGGGTCAGACTTTCGTATCCCCACATGCTTTTGGTGTTGTGTGTTTGTCATTTTTGTTGTTTGAGTATTAAAGCTATGATGTGTAAATATTAGAACTTCAAAACATTGGTGTATTAACACTTTAAATTGGTGATAATTTACTGATAATTTACCGTCAAAATGTTGCAATTTGTTTTGCAGCTTGCACCATTATTTTACAGTAGAATTCTGGCAACCACAATACATCTTAAGGATTCAATTTGAAGTTGAAGTCTAGTTACATTTGAAGAGGAATTTCTGTCATCATTTACTCACCCTTCACTTATTCAAAAAGATATTCAGAAAAATCCTAGTAGCTGACACCCATTGACATCCATAGTATTTCTTTTTTCTTACTGCAGAAGTCAATGGCTGGCAGCAATCAGCATGTTTCTAAATATCTTCTTCTGTGTGCAACAGAAGAAAGAAACTCAAAGGATTAAAACCACATGATGGATAGCAAATGATGAGGCAATTTTCATTTTTGTGTGAACTCTCCCTTTAAGTTATCTGGTCTTGTGTGAGGAACAAACTGAAACTCGCATCTCGAATCCAATCATCCATGCAAATCATAATGGAGCTCTCAAATCAAATTTGCACGGCTTTGACGTCATTAACATCAAACGTCAATGATTCACGAGGATGCCAACATATTTAATTTGAGAGCTGCAAACCAGAGCAATTACATTTTCATTTGAAAGGGGAAAGTAAGAGACATTACAGAAGAGAAAGACTATACTCAAACTTTTCGGTAATTGCTTAACAGATGCTTATGGACAGTATGTGACCCTGGACCAGAAACCAGTCATAAGTGTCCATTTTTATTTTTAATTGAGATGTATACACCTGAAAGCTGAATAAATCTTTTCATTGATGTATGCTTTAAGATTTGAAAATATTGGGTCAAGATACAGTCATCTGGATATCAAATGAAATATTAAAAATAATAGAAAATAATAAATGCCTGGTTCCACACTATTCATTTGTGTTGTCCCAACACAAATCCATTAAGTAAATGTAATTCATTCACTCATTTTCTTTTCGGCTCAGTCCCTTTATTAATCTGGGGTCGCCACAGAGGAATGAACCGGCAACTTATCCAGCACATGTTTCACACAGCGGATGCCCTTCCAGCCGCAACACATCACTAGGAAACATCCATTCACACTCATACATACACTACGGCCAATTTAGTTTATTCAATTCACCTGTACCGCATGTCTTTGGACTTGTGGGGGAAACCGGAGCACGCGGAGGAAACCCACGCGAACACGGGGAGAACATGAAAACTCCACACAGAAATGCCAACTGACCCAGCCGAGGCTCGAACCAGTGACCTTCTTGCTGTGAGGCGATCGTGCCAACCACTGCGCCACCGTGACGCCTAAAAATCGATTAAGTACACGTAATTGTTTTAACAAATTTAAGTGTATTGAACATAAAACAATTAAGTTGTCCCCCCAAAAAAACAAGAATTGTGTTTCAGCTCATTTTAATAAGTAGTTTGAAAAAGTAACAAAAATATATTTTGGAGTGTAGAATGTGAGGGTATAAAAAAAAAAGAAAACAAAATCACCTTTAAAGGGCACCTGTTTTACCCCTTTTAAGATTTAAGAGAGGTCTTTTGTGTCTCCAGAATGTGTCTGTAAAGTTTGAGCTCAAAACACCCATCAGATTATTGTGTGTCAATCTCCGGCTACGTCAGATAAACAGCACAGTGACAGACATGAAGGAAGCAGATCTCACGTAACGCTTGTGAGAACTGCAGAAAGAACTTTACCAATGATTATTTGATGTATTTGTTGTGGAGTTGCATCGATGAGTCACTCACAATGTTGTTACAAAGTTCACACACACACAGCACGCGTCTAGCTTTGCACTGTTTTTGCACGGCAAATGTGACAGGATACACGTTAATATCCACTGCTGTATGGATATCCATTATGTTAAAGTACAAAATAAACCTGATTTAACGTTCACAAACCGGGATTGAAGCGTCTTCTTTTATAATTGTACTGACACACGGCTGTGGTGATAAAGTAAAGCTGAAGTAAATCGCTGTAATTCTGTAACTCACTCTTGATCACATTTGATGATGATTGTTGATCACAGAGAGCTGAACAGATCTTTTAATCACAGTTGCTTTGCGCACGTCCTGTCTTGTTGATATGATTATATGCGTTACTACGGAGACGTGTTAATACGTGGCTGCCAATCAAATCGGTGGGCGGGGAAACAGCACTCCTACGTCATGTTGCGGTCGGCCTCAAAATGGGAGGGATTTGGATACTATTTTTAATACCAGGAGATTAAAAAAAGAGACTTATTGTCTTTATATTACCCCAGTATGACTGTGAACACACTATACCTACACACAGTTCTGTCCAAACAGCTTACAAAAGATGATTTTCATGATAGGTGCCCTTTAAAGTTCTTAGCGATGCATATTACTAATCAAAAAGTAAGTTGAAATAGTAGGATATATTTATGAGTATGTTTTTGGCAACAGCCAAAATTATGGATTCATCTTTTATGCCAAGAAAATACATTAAGTAAAGATCCTGTTCCATGAATAAATTGTAAAAATGTTCTACATTAAATATATAAAAACTCAATTTTTGATTAGTAATGTGCATTGCCAAGTGCTTAATTAGCAACTTAATTTGCACAAAATGTGATTTAAATTTTTTATTTATTTATTTATTTTTTCTCAATATTTTTGTATTTTTAAGTACATTTTAATGGAAATATTATTTATAAAGCTTTCAGATACTGCATAAATCTCAATTACCAAACATTTAGACTTATTAAGGAAACTTACGGTAAATAACGTTTCAGATTTTTACTGTAGCATTTTTTTTACACTTTTTACCAATAAAATCACAGCCATTTTTTTTTAACCGTGAATCCACTAAAATCTCTTCAAAATTCTCTTTTTGTTCTACATGAAATAAATGCAGCATAAAGGATTGAACAAACATGATGGTATAGACTAAAAAAAGATGATGGAATTTTCTCTCCATTACAGTACAAGAGAAACAACTGCGATATTAAAGCAATTTCATGTGTGATTTGCTGTGCTTTGAGACCGACACAAACGCTCGGGCAGGTGAAGGAGCCACTGACCAATCCAATCGCTTCCATTGTGTCAAATTTGTTTCATACTTCTGGTGATTATAGTTCTTCTAAACCTGTCAGACATCGCCTGCTCACCTCGGTTCTCACTCTCTGTGTGTGCAGCTGAGTGGCAGTGATGTGGACGGACGTGTGTGTGTGTGTGTGCGCGCTGATTTTGGTGGTTTACAAGGACAGTTTTTGGTATAATGACATGGGTATGACCTAGTTGTACTCTATTATGGTGGTTTACGAGGACATGCCTTGTGTCCTCATAACTAAAAATGCTTAATCATACTTCATTTGATGATAAAATTTTAAAGCGTTTTTTTTTTTTTGCTGTATAAAATACTTCATGCCAATGGAGAGTCCCTGTAAAGCACCAATACCAATATAGAGTATGTCTATGGGAAGTCACCATAAAGATAGCTGTACAAGTATGTTTGTGTTGATCATGTAATAAGCGTTTTTTTGCTGTATAAAATGCATTATGCCGATGGAGAGTCCCTGTAAAGCACCAATACCAATGTGTGTGTGTGTGTGTGTGTGTGTGTGTGTGCGCGTGCGTGCGTGAGCATATCTTGTATTCCTTATGTTGTGGGACCCAAATAGCAGTAAATTTTGACCTGGGGACATTTTTTTGGACTCCATAAGGAAAACGGGGACAGATTATACAGTCTGTACAATATGAATATAGAGTATGTCTATGGGAAGTCCCCATAAAGATAGCTGTACAAATGTGTGTACTGGTTTTGGTGGTTTACAAGGACAGTTTTTTTATTTTTTATTTTTTTTACAATGACGTGTATGACCTAGTTGTACTCTCATGCCTTGTGTCCTCATAATTAAAAGTTCTTAATCATAATAAACGGGGGTCAATTAATGTTCAAATTTTGCCACAGGTTTCCTGTGAGGGTTGGGTTTAAAGGTAGAGGTGATGTAGGGCCATATAATAAGTGTTTTTAAGTGTATAAAATACATTATTCCTTTGGAGAGTCCCTGGAAAACCACTAATACCAATTTGTGTGTGTGTGTATTCCCCACATTGTGGGATCCAAATAACAGTAAATTTTGACCTTGTGGGGAAATTTTTTTTGGTCTCCATAAGGTAAATGGGGACAGAATATACCATCTGTACAATATAAATATAGAGTATGTCTATGGGAAGTCCCCATAAAGATAGCTGTACA
>CAIGQV010019355.1:2950211-2966275 GCA_903798115.1 Danio jaintianensis
CATCCATCCATCCATCCATCCATCCATCCATCCATCCATCCATCCATAATTAGGTAATTTAATTACACAGTTTATCTTAATATTTTTCTGTCACTTTGAGTTGAGTTGAGATGACTTGGAAAAGCTCATTCGACTTGACTGTAAAATTGAAGGCAGCAATATTTTTATTTTATTTATGTATTTATTTTCTTTTTTTTTTAGTGTACACGCTTGCAGTGCATTCACCAAATATTCATGTCTCTATTCATGTTCATTTCTGAACTGAGACGTCATCTGCAGAATCAATCCCTAATTTAAACCTCAGACATTCAGACTGGGTCGCATATTAAAAGCATATCGAGCATGAATGTTTTTTCATGAAACTATTTTTAAAATCCCAGACTGCCCGGAGAGAACAGTCAATACGCACCACGAGTCCGCGATTCCCTAAAGAGCACTCGCTCTGAAGCGTGGATCCCTGCCTCGACTAACTCTCAGCTCACACACTTTTGCTTCAACACCGTCATTTAAGGGAACGCTTTTGTCCAAAGTGACTGGCTAAATGCAGAGACAGCAGTTTAAGCCCGAGTTAATCTAGAAGCGTCAATCTGAAGAATTAGGATTCTGTCTGCATACTCAGACTCACTGAGAGCATGCACTTAACTGAATGGAGAAGTACAGACACTTTTCAGTGAGAAAACTGCTGGGAAAAGAAAAAACTGCCTAAAGTGGTTTTTCCATCCTTGAAAATGGCTAAGAACAATATATTATGGATGCCAGGATGTCACTTTGTCCTATAATGTTGCAATGTTTTTTGGTTGCAAAATGTTCATCATCAATCGGCCATATTGGAGAGCAGAATGCGAACAATTCCACAGAAGCATACATTGCTGATTATTTTGGTGCTGAATATATTCAATTATTGTCATTTTTTAGAATGTACTAATCTATCGAACTGGGAAAAAAAAAAAAAAAAAAATTATATATATATATATAGTGCGATAGACTACCAAAATTTATAACAATTCAAGCAGAAGAGAGCCTAATAAATTATACACATATTTTGTGTTTCATGTTTTTATTTTCCCCCATTTATTTATGCTTTTGAAGTGCATTATGGGACCTAGATCTGTCTTCCAACAACTTTGAACTTTTTTTTTTTTTTTGAACATTTTTAATAGTTTGCTGTGCTATATTGTCTGGGTTTGTGTTGTATATTACGCCACATAAACCTTGTAATAAACTGCCAGTACATTTTCTGTTATTTTACAGACTTATTTCTTTAGAAATTATTTCTTGTACATGATATTATTTCAAACTGCTAAAATGTCAATGAAAAGCCGCTTTGTTAAACTGTAGAGTTGAATTTTCAACATCAAAACTGGACAGAGCAGAGATCAACATCCCATAATGCAATTCACAACCGTAAATAAATGGAAAATTAACAGATATTTTTACAACCCAAATCAGAAAAAGTTGGAATAGTATGGAAAAAGCAAATAAATTTTAAAATCCCAGACTGCCCGGAGAGAACAGTCAATACACGAAAAAGCAAATAATAAAAAAAAACAAAGTAGTGATTTCTAAATTTACTTTTTTTTCATTGCAGACAATACAACAAACATTATTTAATGTGTTCCTCGTGATTTTTATTTATTTATTTTTCCAATTTAAACACCTATTCCAATTTTGGTTATTGCAACCCATTCAAAAAAGTTGGTACAGGAGCAATTTAGGGCTAGTTATCAGGTAAATTGGTTAAATAATGATGTGATTTGAAGCAGGTGATGTCAACAGGTGATTGTAATTATGATTTGGTACAAAAGCAGCATCCAAGAAAGGTCTAGTCCTTTAGGAGCAAAGATGGGCCGAGGATCGCCAGTTTGCCAACAAATACGTGAGAAAATTATTGAAATGTCTAAAAACAATCTTCCTCAAAGAAAGATAGAAAAACATTTGGATATTTGACTTTCAACAGTGCATAGCATCATTAAAAGATTCAAGGAATCTGGAGGAATTTCAGTGCAAAAAGGACAAGAGCGCAAGCCTAAGCTGAACAACCGTGATCACGGATCCCTCAGGCGGCACTGCATCAAGAATCTTCATTCATCTATAAGCGATATCACCACATGGACTCAGGACTACTTTGGCAAACTTTTTTTGCCCCTAAGTACCACAATACATAGTTACATCCACAAATGCCACTGAAAACTGTACAGTGCCAAAAGGAAGCCCTATGTTAACAGTGTCCAGAAGCACCGTCGAGTTTTCCGGGCTCAGAGGCATCTGGAATAGACCATCACACAGTGGAAACGTACTGTGGTCAGATGAATCAGTATTTCAGGTATTGTTTTGCGAGAAATGGATGCTGTGGGCTCCTGACCAAAGAAGAAAAGGATCATCCAGACTTTTACCAGCAACAAGGTCAGTGCCCTTGGCAAAGGTAACTTGCACTTCTGTGATGTCACCATTAATGCTGTAAAAGAGATTTTTGAGCACAATATGCTGACATCTTTTCTATGCACGCCCATGCATATTTCAACAAGACAATGCAAAACCACATTCTGCACATTACAAAGTCCTGGCTGCGGAGGAAGAGGATACAGGTACTTGACTGGCCTGACTGCAGACCTGACCTGTCTCAAATAGAAAATGTGTGGCACATTTTGAAGCACAAAATGCGACAACGAGGACCCCGTACTGTCAACCACCTTAAGACTTGTTTGCAGGAAGAATGGGACAAAATTACACCTGAAACACTTCATCACTTGGTGTCTTCAGTCCCTAAATGTCTTTTAAATGTTGTGAAAAGGAATGGCAACATTACAGAGTGGTAAATGCTTTACTGTTCCAACCTTTTTGTGAAATTTGTTGCAAGAACCAAATTTGTAATAAAGTATTTATTTTGAAAGAAAAAACAATAGAAATCATGACGAACACATTAAATAATGTTTGTTGTTTTGTCTGCACTGAAATTCAAGTCAAATTAAATGTAGAAATCACTACTTTTTTATTGTGCTTTCCATACTGTCCATACACATATACACACACAACTGCACAGCATTCAGTAAACATAAGGCAGCTTGTATTCCATTCCAAACGCAGCCATTATTTTGTCACAGTGTTATGCGGACAAGCAGATCTTAAATCGCCTCACGGCCCCAAAAATATTCGCGAATGCCCCTAAAACAAAACCACCCAAGGACATCGGAGCCCACACGGCACGATGGAGAGACAGATAAAATCTCCATTCCTCTCCGGGGATAATAACCTCTATCGTGCACATCGGCTGAAATAAAAGCCCAGACATCAGCAAACCTCATTATGGCACGGTGCGGCTTTATGGATTCATATCGTTCAGCTAAATTTGCTAGATTATCTCCGACCATTCGTCCATTTTGCAGACCATCTGACCTCTTGCCTTGTCATACTAATGCATACAAATGCAAACACTGACCGCTAAAGCAAACCTGGCTCCAAAATGAATGGCTTTTGTAAGGGTTTCAATCTAATCTCACAAATAGCCGCACAATTATTTGGGCTGATTTAATTACGCCGATAGAAAGGAACATCTTTTTTTTTTTGGAGTAGTGAAAAGATGACTTTGCAGAAATCGTTTCTTTTTTTTTTTTTTGGGCTGTCATTGAGAAGCTCCAGTGTTAAACCGAAAGCCACACACGCTTCTATTCAGCCCTGAACACAAAACAGAAAAAAAAAACAGCTGAAGTCTACACAGACAAAAAAAAAAAACTAAAAGCGCTTTACTTCTCAACAAATGTTCTTGCAGAACGTGAGGACTCGGAGGAGCGGAGAACACAGGCAAACAAAAGAGGCTGATTTGCGAGAGACTTCCCAAAAGTGAGCCGGCAAACAAGACGGCTGGCTTTCTCCGGCGCCGCTATCGCAATCTGTTCATGTAAATTACAAAACAAAGGCGGGGAAATTCAGCGGGGGGTTGTGATTGTTTGGAGGGCTTATTTGTTATTTTGTCGGCGTGTGAGGATGGAGAGATTGCTCTGCTGCTGAAGGCCACTATAGTTCACTGCTCCACTCAAAGTATTCACTCACACACACACAAAAAAAAAAAACTAAAAGGAAAACAGCACAAATAATGATCGGCTCTGCTGGGATCTGTGTATATACTATGTGCTAGTTTGTGGAGAAAAACAAACAAAACTATGACCTTGCTGGTAAAATGCTTGTTGTCTTATTTTGCCTTTGAGACCTCTTGGGAAGTTCCTATAGAGCACCTCAGAGTTGGGAAATTGCAATTATAATTGGACTGAAACAATGGATGCACTGGACAGTTTCATTCTTTTACAGTCTTTAGCAATGTTCCCAGCTAACAGGGAATGCTCTCAGCAAACTGGCAGCTCAATGTTCTGGCAAGACTTTCTCCACAGAAATGAACAAATGTTCTTGCTGTACATTAAAAGAGTGTGTTCCAGGTTGTCTAGTCTTTAAAGGAGACCTATTATGCTCCTTTTTACAAGATGTAAAATAAGTCTCTGATGTCCCTAGTGTTTATGTGAAGTTTCAACTGAAAATATCACACAGATAATGTTTTATAACTCATCGAAACTGATGCTTTTAGGCTTTGATCCTAATTGTGCCATTTTGGTGACTGTCACTTTAAATTTAAATGAGATTGTGCTCTTTTCAAAAGAGGGCGGAGCTACAAATGCCTGTGTGTCAGCATAGTGGCAGATTCAAAAACAAGACTAAGGTCTCTAATGAGGGAGAGATGGTCACTAGTGGTTGGGGCTTTCCCCCTCTGATGACACGTACAAAGAGGAGAATGTCAATCAAAGTGTTTTTGCAGACTGTTTGTCAAGTGTGATTTTATATATATATTACCATTAGAAGCTGATTATATTCACACACTGCTGCCACACAACTGTTTAAACTTTTTATAATAGTGATTTTTGCACAGTAGGCCCCCTTTTAACTTACAGTAAATGTTGGCGTAAAGCAGGGGTCTCAAACTGCCCACCTCCTCCCTCCGGCCCGCAACTGATGTTAAAAATGTTATGCGATTCAGGCCACCAAAACATATATTTTTGAACCACTATCATTTGTTGTGCAGTTGCATCTAGCTACTTGTGGTTTTGACCCACCACCTAGTCGACATTTATAGTACTGCATTCAGATTAGTTTTACTTTCATTTTCTCTCAGAGTACAGTCGAGAGTAACACGTGTTTTATTTCTGTGGCTGATTTAAACGTTTTCTATTTTTGTAAATATTCAAGGGTCGTTTGATTATTATCAACAGCATATTATCATATCATATTATGAGATTATTTGTATTTTGTTGTACAAACACTTCTTCATGGCTTTCACATTATGCTGATGGTGTAACAAATATGATCATTTTGCTAATATTCGATTCAGATGGTCTCATTTAATAGATTTTCCTCATATGCTTATTAAGGTTTGCATAAAACTATGTACATTAGTAAAATTTTACTGCTAGTTGAATTGAACTTGTTAAAGTAAATGTGAATATGTACATACTTTTCCCCTCTTTGTTGTAGTTTTACAAAACAGAAAGATATTGAGAAGAACAATTAGCAGTAAAGTCACTAAAGTTACCCAAACTGCTTTCTGCTGTTCTTACACTATTGGGACAGTACAAATGGTTGGGACAGAATAATAATAATTATGCCTATTATTTGTAGTATTTTCATAGCAATTTAAACTCCCCCTTCAATATGTACAACAAGAAACAAAAAGCTAGAGTTTTGACTGCATATACTCTGTGGAAGAATGACTGCGTGTGTGTGTCTAACGCTCGGCCTGCACACAACAACAACGGATATATTTCAGCAGCTGATGTGTGATATAACGATAAACGTGCTGCTTTGCATTATTACTGGTGGCAGGTAATGCTTGAAATATAAACGTCATGTCTGTTGAAGATGCATTAATTACGTCAGGTTTCCACTTTTTTCTTGTGCTTGAATGTTAAAACGGCCCTCCTATGAATTGTCAGTCACTGAAATGGCCCCCGCCCATTTAAGTTAGAGACCCCTGGTGTAAAGCTATATTTTCAAGCAGAAATAATTGGATGTTAGTGTAGTGTTAATAAAATGTTACTACTTGTTATCCATGCTGTAAACCTTGATCAGTTTTCCAAGTAATTTATTTATTTATTTTTTGTTGATAATGCAATAGCACAAAATAGTTTTTTTTATTTATTTTTTGTATATCAATGTGTTATCAATGTGTTTTTGTATCAATTACATTATCAATTATATCAATGTGTACAGCACAAATAAATTAGTAATTGTTTTATTTCCAATTGTTTGTTTCAGTTGGATTTCTAAAATATTACTACTTGTGGAAAAAAATATTAAAAAGCCTTTAAAAATATTAAAAAGCCAAGGGTAACCACGACGAAGCCAAGTGTTTGCCGAAATGCGTAGATGCAGTTTTAAGGAATAGCCTTGTCAATAAAGGCTTTTTAATATTTTTTCCACATTTTTCGAGTGCCTTGGACTGACTTTTGCTGTTTATTCTGATGAATCCCTTACCCAAAGAGCACCGACACATTATTTAAGCTGCCCCTGGGCACTTTTTGTTTGATTTTGGAATGTTTAGAGAATATGTAACAGTTTTTAAACACAAATTTTCTATGAATGCAATGATTGAATTTGACTCGTTTGTATTCAGAATTGGGTGGCATGGTGGCTCAGTGGTTAGCACAGTTGTCTCACAGCATGAAGGTCACTGGTTCGAGTCCTAGCTGGGTCAGTTGGCATTTCTGTGTGGAGTTTGCATGTTCTCCCCGTGTTGGCGTGGGTTTCCTCCGAGTGCTCCGGTTTTCTCCACAGTGCAAACACATGCGCTATAGGCAGGGCCGGCGCGTCCATAGAGGCGACCTGATCGTCGTTTGCCTAGAGCGCCAGTTCAGCTTGCTCCGGCCCTGGCTATAGGTGAATCAAATAAGCTAAATTGGCCTTAGTGTATGTGAGAATACGAGAGTGTATAGGTGTTTCCCAGCAATGTGTTGCGGCTGAAAGGGCATCTGCTGTGCAAAACATATGCCGGAATAGTTGGCGGTTCATTCCACTGTGGCGACCCCTGACAAATAAGGAACCAAGCCGAAGGAAAATGAATGAATGCATTCAGAATGATCTGATTTTTAATGTTTTTCAAAATGTTAGCACAGTTTATTAGGGGTGTAACAGTACATGACGTCTCCTTTTTCACAAAATCTTTTTTTTTTAACAAAAAAAAGGTATAGTTTTGAAAAACTGAACCCCTTTTCCATAAGGCCATTCCCAAAATGCCACTGCGATGACATAAAAAGGTGTCTGTTTCAATTCCTGAGAGAAAGACCAATGATGTTGTTTGTAGTAGATCAAGCCAATGTGCTCCATTTAGTCAAACACAGAGCTTGTGTTATGTGTGCATTATTGAAGAGTGTAAAATCAACACGGCTGTTTTAGAGTATAGCAGTGCTGCTGTGAAGGCTGCGGGATCACAGGGAGCCCACAATAGCGGGACACCATTGATTATGACCAATCAATGTCACTGAAACTAAAGCTGACAACTCCGCCGCTGTTAGCTCTGAGAATATTGCCTGTTTCATAAAAAAATCAACCTTTGCCACACGCGTTTTATTGGTGTGGAGCTGTGGAAAGTTATCATTTTCATAATAAAATTGAGCGATGACCTTTCTCACCCACACATACTCATCCTGAGACTCTTTTATTAACCCTCCGCTTTCATTATCCGTCTCTTTTCTCTCACCTCTCCAAAGCATGTCATCAAACTTTACAATTAAAGCGCTCTCCGAAGATTAAGACGTACAAAATTGAAATTATTTTGTCGTGATGGTAAGTGAAAAAGCACCTGCTGCTGAGTGCACAGTAACCTGCAGAGAGTTTCGGGTTTACTGCCAGCACTGCTTCAAATAGTCTCGTCTTTCTGAAAGAGAATGAAATGTGGGAGTCTGCGCAGTCCAGCTGGAGTTCAAAGTGAAAACCCGAACACAGAGA
Organism: Danio jaintianensis; assembly: GCA_903798115.1. Classification (NCBI taxonomy): domain Eukaryota; kingdom Metazoa; phylum Chordata; class Actinopteri; order Cypriniformes; family Danionidae; genus Danio; species Danio jaintianensis. Next base: position 2,958,195 of record CAIGQV010019355.1, read on the forward strand.
GAGAAAAAAATAACACTGGAAGAAAAAAATTTCATTATCACAAATTTTCAGAGTGAGGAATTGACGTAATATGGATTGAAGGATGTGATTCGTGTTACTTCAGTTCCTCACTTTGAAAAATTGGGTCATGGGTTATCAGATGACAGAAATCCTAGATGCATGGTCCATAATACTCAAACCACATCAATGATGTACAGTGAAGAAAATCAAAGAAGTAAATAATTAATAATAAATAAGTAATGACAATAATAATAAAAAACATCTCTCATTTAAATTAATATTTTCTATAGGATGCTTAACAATATTATATTTGTGTTTGTACCTTCACTTTAAGAAAATGCTGGGTTCCACACAATTCATTCATGTTGTCCCAAACACAAACTGATTAAGTTAACTTAATTGTTTTATGTCCACATAATATTTAAGTTGTCAAAAAAAAAAAAAACATTTAATAATTAGGAATTGTGTTGTTACAGCTTATTTTTAATAAGTAGTTTGAACAAGCAGCAAAAATATATTTTAAGTGTTTTGATCTGGAGGTAATCTAACAAAATAACTTACGATAATGGTGCAAAAATGTCTCTACCCAAAATTATATGTTAGCGAAAATTATTAAATCATTTAAATGTATTATCTTTCTACATATACATACATACATACATACACTCACCTGCCACTTTATTAGGTACACCTTACTAGTACCGGGTTGGACCCCCTTTTGCCTTCAGAACTGCCTTAATCCTTTGTGGCATAGATTCAACAAGGTACTGGAAATATTCCTCAGAGATTTTGGTCCATATTGACATGATAGCATCACGCAGTTGCTGCAGATTTGTCGGCTGCACATCCATGATGTGAATCTCCCGTTCCACCACATCCCAAAGGTGCTCTATTGGATTGAGATCTGGTGACTGTGGAGGCCATTTGAGTACAGTGAACTCCTTGTCATGTTCAAGAAACCAGTCTGAGATGATTCGCGCTTTATGACATGGTGCGTTATCCTGCTGGAAGTAGCCATCAGAAGACGGGTACACTGTGGTCATAAAGGCATGGATGTGGTCAGCAACAATACTCAGGTAGGCTGTGGCCTAGAAAATATCCCCACACAATTATACGACCACCATCAGCCTGAACCGTTGATACAAGGCAGGATGGATCCATGCTTTCATGTTGTTGATGCCAAATTCTGACCCTACCATCCGAATGTTGCAGCAGAAATCGAGCCTCATCAGACCAGGCAAGGTTTTTCCAATTTTCTATTGTCCAATTTTGGTGAGCCTGTGTGAATTGTAGCCTCAGTTTCCTGTTCTTAGCTGACAGGAGTGACACCCGGTGTGGTTCAGAGATGCTCTTCTGCATACCTTGGTTGTAACGAGTGGTTATTTGAGTTACTGTTGCATTTCTATCAGCTGGAACCTGTCTGGCTATTCTCCTCTGACCTCTGGCATCAACAAGGCATTTACGGTCACAGATCTGTCGCTCACTGGATATTTTTTCTTTTTCAGACCATTCTCTGTAAACCCTAGAGATGGTTGTGTGTGAAAATCCCAGTAGATCAGCAGTTTCGGAAATACTCAGACCAGCCCGTCTGGCACCAACAACCATGCCACATTCAAAGTCACTTAAATCACCTTTCTTCCCCATTCTGATGCTCGGTTTGAACTGCAACAGATCGTCTTGACCATGTTTACATGCCTAAATGCATTGAGTTTCTGCCATGTGATTGGCTGATTAGAAATTTGAGTTAACAAGCAGTTGGACAAGGTGTACCTAATAAAGTGGCAGGTGACTGTTTATATATATCTCCTTTGCTTGTGTGAAAAGTTGCAGATCCACAAAAAAACAAAACAAAACTGTATTATCAATGCCAGGCTGTAGGTGGCATTGTCATTTTGTAAAACGAACAATGTATAGACATCGGTGGCTAACATAGCAAATGCACATAGACCTAATTAAAGTAAGATGAAAACTGACTTGCAAAAGTTTCTTTTAAATGATGAGTCTATCTGAGAGCAAGACGAGAGTTTAATTGTAAACGCTTAATTAAAAGTACAAAGTATGTTTTCCATCACGAGGTTTTGAGGGCATTTTTAAAGCCTGGGTTTCTTGCACTCTCTGTTTAACAAAACGGTGGGCTTGAAGGCAATTATTTCAGAGAGACGGAGAGGAACGTGTCTCAGTGGAGCCCTGAAATGCTGATGAAGCAAACCAGTGAGCGAGAACCAATATGAAACACGGCTTTTTCTCTCTAGGTAACGAGCTGAGGATTAGCCAAAGTTTCTGAGCCTGCAAAAGACTGTTTAAATTAGCGATCTACAGCTTAAGAGAGTTTAATGTCAGTCTATAACCAACATGGCAGAACGGTGACTTCAGACCTGCTTGCTTGTAGTTAAAATCGAATCACAATGAACATGTCATTCTTGTGCAGTTCAGATTAGAGCATCCCAAATCATAGCAGAGTGCATGTTTTATCAAAAGTACCAGGATGGTATCTTGTACTACAGTGTACAACCCCAAATCAGAAAACGTTGGGACAGTATGGAAAACGCAAATAAAGTAGCGATTTCTACATTGACTTTGACTTGTATTTCATTGCAGACAATACAACAAACATTATTCAATGTGTTCTTCATGATTTTTATAGCTTTTTTTGTTTTTGTTTTCAAAATAAACATGTATTTCAATTTTGGTTCTTGCAACACATTTAAAAAAAAGTAAACATTTACTACTTTGTAATGTTGCCATTCCTTTTCACAACACTTAAAAGACATTTAGGGACTGAAGACAGTGATGAAGTGTTTCAGGTGTAATTTTGTCCCATTCATCCTGCAAACAACTCTTAATGTGGGCAACAGTGCGGGGTCTTTGTTGTCACATTTTGTGCTTCAAAACGTGCCACACATTCTCTATTGGAGACAGGTCAGGACTGCAGGCAGGCCAGTCAAGTGCCTGTATCTTCTCTCTCCGCAGCCAGAACTTTGTAATGTGCAGAATGTGGTTTTGCATTGTTTTGTTGAAATATGCAGGGGCGTCCCTGGAAAAGAAGGCAGCATATTGTGCTCCAAAATCTGTACTGTACTTTTCAGCATTAATGGTGCCATCACAGAAGTGCAAGTTACCTTTGCCAAGGGCGCTGACAGAACCCCATAATATGACAGACCCTGGCTTTTGGACTTCTGGCTGGTAACAGTCTGGATGATGTTTTTCTTCTTTAGTTAGAAGCACACGGCGTCTATTTCTCCCAAAAAAATACCTGAAATACTGATTCCTCTAACCACAGTACATGTTTCCACTGTGTGATGGTCCATCCCAGATGCCTCCGAGCCCAGAGAAGTCGATGGTGCTTCTGGACACTGTTAACATAGGGCTACCTTTTGGCACAGTACAGTTTTAACTGGCATTTGTGGATGGAGCTATGTATTGTGGTACTTGACAAAGGTTTGCCAAAGTAGTCCTGAGCCCATGTGGTGATATCGCTTATAGATGAATGAAGATTCTTGATGCAGTGCCGCCTGAGGGATCGGAGATCACAGTTGTTCAGCTTAGGCTTGCGCTCTTGTCCTTTATGCACTGAAATTCCTCCAGATTCCTTGAATCTTTTAATGATGTTATGCACTGTTGAAGGTGAAACATCCAAATGTCTTCCAATCTTTCTTTGAGGAACATTGTTTTTAAACATTTCAATAATTTTCTCACGTATTTGTTGGCAAACTGGAGATCCTCTGCCCATCTTTGCTCCTAAAGGACTAGACCTTTCTTGGATGCTGATTTTGTACCAAATTATAAATCACCTGTTGACATCACCTGTTTCAAATCATTATTTATCCAATTTACTTGATTACTAGCCCAAAACTGCTCCTGTCCAAACTTTTTTTGTTTATTTTGAAAAATAAAAATCACATTAAATAATGAGAAACACATTAAATAATGCTTGTTGTTTTGTCTTCAATGAAATACAAGTCAAAATAAATTTAGAAATCACTACTTTCTTTTTTATTTGTGTTTTCCATACTGTCTAGGGGTGGACTGGCCATAGGGAGCACCAGGACCTTTCCCGGTGGCCTGATGGTCAATCTGGCCTGCCACCGTGAATCTGGCCACTAATATAATCACAATATATATAAACAGTCTGGGTAGTATGCTTCTTTGGGACTTAATTTAAGTAATTTATTTAATGTAGAAACTGTTGATTTTTCTTTAGTAGTATTTACCTTAGCAAACAAGCAGTTTTATCAGTATTACAGTGTGGGACGTCTTGTATTTTTTAAATAATACTTTGCACTGTAGCCACTGGAACGTCAAAACATTTAGATATGGTCTTATAGCTTTTTTACACATTGCATAGCCTCAGGTCCTCACTGTGCTCCTTTGTTTTAGCCATGACTGTCCACAAACCAACTACAGAGAGCTTCTGTTTTTCACCCGTAGAGTGTTATCCATGGTAATACAGTTACAATGTACAGTACTGTACAATGTTTTTTTTGTCTCAAGTAGGTAATCATGTAATCAAAGTGAGCATATTTAAATATAAACAGCACCATTATACTTTTTGCTAAGAAAAACATCAGCAATTTTATTAAGCACAGTCACTCCAGTGAGAGAGACTCTACATTAAAACTTTTTAGGAGCTCTCAGTTAAACAATAATTAGAAGCACAGTCAAAAATGTAGGAGAACAGAGAATAATTGTGTACTGTATGCATGTCAAGGTCCATCAATAATAACCCAGTCTGGCCACTAAGAATAACCTACAAACCTAGAAAGAGAAAATGACATTTAGCTGAATCACAGCAATGTCTTTATCTAAAGTAATTGTTTATTTTTATACATGTGAAGGTATATATTGTTGAAATGTCATCTGTAGGAGGGAACTACAAACCTTAGGAATGTAAAAATGGTATTTTACTCTATTGTGTTTGTTGGGAAAGGCTCATATTTGGAAGTTTTGTTTGATTCTATTTTGTATTTGGCAAGTTTTTTTGCACTGTGGTTGTAATTGGCAGATTTTCCCTGAAACAGCACAGGCGAATGTCCAGCGGATTTCAAACCTATAATTAACAAGCAGAGATTTTCAAGTAAAATTGATTGATTTTGTCATAACACAAGCTGACAAAAGTGCTGCTAGTGCTGACTGGAATTAAGAGCTGGAAAATTCTCTTATAGCTGGAAAATTTGACTTCTACATTATGGTGCAACATAAGCGTAAGGTCTATTTGGGCATTGTAGGTTTTCTAATCTGATTTTATTTATTGTGTAAAAAATTGTATTATTTCTCCTCTGAAATGTTTATTATTTTTAAAATATTTCCCAAGTGCTGTTTAATGGAGGGAAGATTCAACATGTTTTAAGCATAATAGTTTTAATAACTGATTTATTTATTTTTTTACATATGTTTTTTCTGCTTATTTTCAAGATGCTAGTATTCAGCTTAGTGCAATTTAAAAATGTAACTGTAGGTTATGTTAATTAGGCAAGTTATTTGGAAAACGTGAACGTTAACAAAGGTTTTGTTAGAAACGTAACAAAAAAGTTACGTTAAGTTCATTAAGTTACCGTGTTAAATTTGCGTTATGTTGCGTTACATTAAGTTGCACTAAGTTACGTTAAGTTAAGTTTTTATGTTAAGTTACTTCGCGTTGTTTTAAGTTATTTTACGTTAAGCTACGTTAAGATAGATTACCTTAAGTTATGTTACCTTAAATTGTTACGTTACATTAAGCTATGTTAAGTTACATTAAGTTATGTTACGTTAAGCTACTTTAAGTTACATTAAGTTGGATTGTTACTTTGTTAAATTTGTGTTAGGTTGCGTTACATTTAAGTTACGCTAAGTTATGTTAAGTTACGTTGCATTGTTGTTAAGCTACGTTAAGTTAAATTACCTTGAGTTATGTTATCTTAATTTGTTACATTACATTAAGCTATATTAAATTACATTAATTTGTTACGTCAAGTTATGTTAAGTTACGTTAAGCTACTTTAAGTTCCATTACGTTAAGTTACATTGTTGCGTTGCATTACGTTAAGTTGCATAAGTTTGCATTACATTACATTGCATTACATTAAATTACGCTAAGTTAAGTTACATTAATTTACGTTATGTTATGTTGCATTATGTTGTTTCGTTATGTTATGTTAAGCTATGTTAAGTTAAATTACCTTAAGTTACAGTGCTCAGCCCTTAGAAATCTCTCTTTTAAATTCATATTTTTAATAGGAAGCTATACAATATTATATTTGTGCATATACATTAGATTAGTCAGTACTGAAGCCAAATCTGGAGCTTGTCTAACAAAATAACTTACGATAACTGTCAAAAAACTAATACACCTAAATTTGTATGTTATAGAAAAATATTAAATACAAATTTAAAAAAAGATGAAAAATCAAGAGAAGCCAAAAAATTGAACAATTTTGTTGAAATTTTGTATCTTGTAATTTGTTTTGCAATATTTTGCTTGAATTTAATTGTATTATCTTTCAATTTCTAAATATGTTTGGTGACTAAAATATTATTTTAATAAATATATCTGTTTAATAAATCTGTTTTGTTTAAATCCACCAAAATACATTGCCTATATTTACTGAGAAATGGATAAAAATATTCATTTTCAAAATGGGGTGTACACAATTATGAGCACTGTTACCTTAAGTTGTTACGTTACATTAAGCTATGTTTAGTTACATTATGTTAAGTTACATTAAGTTTTGTTATGTTATGTTACGTTAAGCTACTTTAAGTTCCATTACATTAAGTTCCATTATGTTGATTTGCATCCCGTTACATTAAGTTACGTTAATTTGCATTGTTACCTTACCTTTACATAAAGTAATGCTAAGTTAAGTCACATTAAGTTATGTTATGGTGTGTTATGTTATGTTATGTTACATTAAGCTACGGTAAGTTACATTACCTTAAGTTATGTTACCTTAAGTTGTTACGTTACATTCAGCTACGTTAAGCTATATTACGTTATGTTGTGTTATGTTAAGTTGCCTTAAGTTGTTTTGTTGTGTTAAGTTAGTTTACATTGCTTTAAGTTGTGTAAAGTTACGTTATGTTGTTTGGTATTATATCATATTATTTAAAATATATGGTTTATTAAATTTTGCTCTATATCTACTTATATTTTAACTTTTCGTTATATTACATACATTGCTAATAAAGATAGAATAACAAAGATAGCATTGTTAATACCCGCATGAAAAAAATACTATAGTAATTTTGAACCATACTGAATTAAAGTACTTGAATTAATCTGCTGTGGTGATTCTGTAGTTGCCAAGGTAACACAACTATAGTAATATAAACAAATGACCCAATACTGTAGTTTTCTACAAATATAGGGTATATTATACAATACACCACTGTTTACTGTAGTAAAAACTAAAGTATTCTACAATATGTATTGCGTTTTATCAGTTCACTATAGTCAATTCTACAGTATGATGTAGCAGTGATTAAAAAACAAATACTATATTTACAGTGTAATACAATTTACCATATAGTTAAACACTATGGTATCCACTGTAAATTACTATAGTGTTCATGTGGGTTGGATGTTATTCTGAACAGTCTCTGTTTCTAAAGCTAGTGAGCAGTCTGCTGTCTACATAGGGTGCATATGATGCCTTATAGTGTTGTTTATGTAAGCAGTTCACAAGTTTTGGAGTTGCCTTATGGTCTGGGTAAAAAAATAAATATTGGAGAAAGTGCATCTCATTACCTTATTTGCTCCAGTAGGGTGCATATTAGTATCTGGAGGGTATGTTTTGACATGCAAAATACAGTATGCACCCTGGGTAGATAAGGAAGATGAATTCTGAGTGCACCGGCCCATGCAGCGACAAGCTAAAGGTAAAATATTTTCACTTTTTTTTTTCTTTTGGCTCTCTGTGAGTGTGTTTTTAATAGAAAACATGATGTTCAGCTCATACTTACAGTTGAACGTCTGCTTGTTTTCATTGCAGATATGCTGGATTTACATCAATAGGTATGCGTGTTTTGTTTTATTTTATTTTAAAATAAAGTGATAATAAAATCTGAATCAAAAAAGAAAATATATATGAAAAAATAGATTT
>CAIGQV010019355.1:2983333-2994710 GCA_903798115.1 Danio jaintianensis
AACAGTCAAAAACTGTGGCGTGACAGATGAACAGATATGAATGGATGTAAGTATGTGGAGGTGAACATATTCACTGATTGCCAAGTGTTTCATTCATTTCGAGTTTACTTGTATCGCGCTTTCACAATAATTGTTCCAAAGCAGCTTCACAAAAGGTGCACATCATTACATTACAGTCAAAATTTGAAAAGTTAAGGAGTTGTGTAAAGGGTTGGCAGTATATGAATGTAGTTAACCTGCAGTTATACAGTATATAGTGACCTTCCAAAAATATATTATATTTACATGTAATAATACATGTACAATGAAGTGTATTAAGTGTTTGTTGTCCTTAAAGTTCTCGGATGGATGGCATCATCTTTTTAAGTCCTCGTAGGGTTGGCATCATCTCTTGGCATTGTGTGATCTATGCTATTTAGCGATGGTTATCTGGGAATAACATACCTTAGATTATTGCATCTGACCAATCAAAATTGAGTATTCCAGACACCAGTGTAATACAGTAGGTGAAACGACATCAAGCAGATGAACATTTAAAGAGCAGGGGCTTGTTTCAATAAGGAGGGTCAACCAACTCTGAGTTTAAACTTGAACTGTGTTTAGTTACTCTGAGATGGGAAACTCTGAGCTTTTGTTTTCAGATCAATTTAACAGTGTTAGTTCAGTCAAATCTGAGTAGCATGACTCAGAGTTTAACCTTTCAGGGCTGAGCTACTGTAAATTTGCACTTAGAAACTGACAGTCTGAATAAGAGTTTTTATTACCACGCTGGCAGATTTTACTTGAGCAGAATGCACTTCATTCCGATGCCCCCAGGAAATAAGACGTAATATCTAATAAAATTTTCTTATAAAGAAGACAATTCTTACATTTTACTACGGGTCTGCTGAATGCTTGATTCTGATTGGCTGATCAACATTCCAAGGTGTGTCTTAATTTTCAGATAAACACACAGATAAAGTAGTTCCCCTAGGTTTTGGGCGCATTGCAGCTCCATGATTTGAGTTATTTCACAGCTACAACAGTCAAAAATCACATCAAATCACAACAGAAGGCTTTGGATGAGATGTGTGAGAAACTGGTGCTACACACAGGAGCAGTTTGAGGACGAAAACCTGACAAATGTCTGAAATACAACATCGGATTCTCAACAGTGACTTTAGCTGTGGTGAGTTGAATTACTAGACCATAATGCACACTTGATGTGATAAATCTGTATTATTAATACACAATTGTAACTAGTTTCACATGACCATACGTACATAAATAAATTAGTAAGTCTTATACTCATCCTGTCTTGTTTTCTCTCCTTTTCAGCTCAACTAACCCAGCTCTGTTTAATCAGGATGTTCTTCATCGCTCAGCAGGTAAATGAAAGAGTAACTGAACTTATTATCCATATTGTATGTCAAGCATAGATATATACATTAGATATTGCATGTGTCAATACCACCGCCTTATTTGTATAGGACTCCCAGGACAAAACCCATTCAACTGCACTTATTCAAGACCAAAGCCGATCTGAAGATGCTGTACTTTTGCGCTGAGTACGGGTGAAGTAACGAGCAAACAAAGAAAACAAAGCATAAAGGCATCACATTTCATAGGTAAGATTTATTTTTTTACGATTTTGTAATTGTTACGATGTTATGAACTTTTGTTCCGGATGACCAGTCCTCCACTGCACCTTGGTCCCACATTCATTTTAAAGAAGCGCTACCCTGTACCAAAATGGCGGCTCCATTGACTCATTCCTTCCAATAGACAACAATAGCGTAGGCCACATCTAGTGTAATTATCTATGTATGTCAAGTATTCAGTCGTTACTTGTGTTTTTCCAAAAATGCCTTTATTTGAAACATTAAAGCTTTCACATTACTTCATTAGCCTATTCATCCATTCAAAATGGCTTCTTTCATCCTTCATAAACATTATTATTTTGTGTTAAAATTAATTTTCAACGTCAACAGAAAGCACCAAGGGAAATGCTAACTATGCTAACAACACCATAGTAGTCTGCCATTATAGTTAGTGTTGTTTATTCCACTATTAAACACACACACACACAGAAAAGCACTCAATTGTGGCCTCTAAAGAAGCATATAACGTAATTTAACAGCCTGAGAGTTCACGGTGGGTCTGTTTGGAAAGGTTTATTCATTATTGCACACACTCAGAAAAAAAATCAATTCCTCTGTGGAGAAAATGAATAGGACTTTCCGTGCAGACTGTCGTGCCGCAGGCCTGGCGAACGCACAAACAAGCCTCCCAAGTTTTAACCAAACGCTATATCAGTTAATTAAACAGTACGTCTTAAAAAAAGTCTTGACGTCTGGGGTTTTAATTCATCCTTATCACCGGTGTCATGTCAGGACATGAATAACACGGGTTCCTATAATTTGGTCTCATCAGTAAAACGCAGGGGTGCGCGGTGATTTCTCTCAGAGCTGCTAATGACAGCCGAGTGAATGCGAGGCATGAATCAAAACGGCAGAAAAGCTTTCCAGCGCTGACAGGTTATCAGCTGCGTGACGGATGTGCTGGGAAACCCTCTGTCTCCAGCACATTCATTTAGTCAATGTCTCTGATATAAACACACATAAACGCGTTCATTCATTCAGAGAGAAAGAGAAAGCTGCTTTTCTTCACAATGCAGCACTCGTTCCACTTTTTTACAACTAAATCGAGAATGGATGTTGAGATGTATTTTTAAAAAATGTGTGCTGGTTTGACAATAGCAGAGATAGAAATGTACTTTTCCATTATGGGGGTGTGTTTGCTCACTGAATCCTGTGGCGCTGTTTGGTCTTACCAAATTATTGATTTTTCTTTAGCATTTTACTAGCATGTTTACCATTCAGCTATCATGCAAGTTTAACATTGTGCTTGCATGTTGATCTCTCAAGCTTGTTTTACCACATGGTTAACATGATTTAGCATGTTTGTAGTTTGATCGCATAGCATCTTTAGCACATTTCTAGCACATTTGATCACATAGCTAACATGTTTTAGCATGTTTCTAGCATATTTAGCTGTCATCCAAGTTTAACATTTTGCCTACATGTTGTTCTCTCTAGCTTGTTTTAATACATGGTTAGCATGCTTTAGCATGTTTTTAGCACATTTCTACCATGTTTGATCACATAACATCTTTAGCATGTTTCTAGCACATTTTATAACATGGTTACATGTTCAGCATGTTTCTAGCATGTGTAGCTGTCATCCAAGTTTAACATTTTGCCTGCATATTGTTCTCTCTAGCTTGTTTTACTACATGCTTAGCATGATTGATCACATAGCATCTTTAGCAGATTTCTAGCACATTTCATCACATGGCTAACATGTTCAGCATGTATACCATTCAGCTGTCATCCAAGTTTAACATTTTGCCTGCATGCTGTTCTCTAGCTTGTTTTACCACATTGTTAACATAATATAGCATCTTTAGCACGTTTCTAGCACATTTTATCACATGGCTAACATGTTTCTAGTAGTGCTGCACGATTAATCATATCGCAATCGCGATGTCAGCCTATGCAATTACATTACAGCAAATGTTGCGATTATATTAAATAAACAAATGCATTCGTAAATAAAAAATAACCAGTCAGTCTTGTGTAGCGCGTGTGCTTGTGGTCACGTGACTTTCCGCAGCGCAGTGTGGAGACGGAAAATGGATACAGAACAGACCGACACTGAACTTGTGCCCAGAAAAAATGCTACCTCTGTTATTTGGCTATATTTTGGCTTCAGGATATCGGACACTGAGCAGAAAGAGGTACTGTGCAAAATTTGCAAAACTAATGTTGCTACATCACGTGGCAACACGACAAATTTATATCAGCACCTGAAGCAACACAGAGAAAAGTATGATGAATGCATGGCGGTAAAAGCCAAGAGTAGTAAAGAGACCGAACAAAACAAAGCACAACCCAGTGTGAGCAGAACAAAACAACACATTATTACAGATGTGTTTGCAAGTCTCACGCCATATGAAAAGACGTCGCAAAGATATAAAGAAATCACTGACTCCATCACGCACTGCTTGGCAAAAGACATGATGCCCATATACACTGTTAGCAAAGCTGGATTTCAGAAAATGATTCGCACACTGGACAAGAGATACCAGTTGCCCTCACGAAACTACTTCTGTCAAGTCGCAATACCTGAGCTTTACACCAAGTCCCGTAGCGAGGTTCAACTTGAAATAACTGCAGTGAAATTCTTTTCAACCACTACGGATCTTTGGTCAAGCAGGACGACTGAGCCATATATTAGCCTAACCGTGCACTTTGTCGACGATGAGTTTGAACTGAAAAGCCGTTGCCTGCAAACATCGTATTTCCCTGACGATCACACGGGAGAGAACATAGCCGCGGGTTTGAGAGAGGCACTGGCTGCATGGGACCTCTGTGAGGATGGTTTGGTCGCTGTCACAACAGACAACGGCACGAACATCGTCAAAGCGGTGGCGCTTAATCACTGGACTAGGTTCCAGTGCTTCGGGCATAGACTTCATTTGGCCATCGGTAAGTTAAATTAATTTAATCTTTTCATATTTAAAGCTACTTAAGTGTACGTTTGAGAGGACAGCTATTAACAGATTTATTTAAGAAAAAATGGAAATACAGTGTAGAAATCGGTGTGTCACAAAGAACACTAGAAATGTCCCATTTAAATTATTTTCATGATTATTAGCACGACTCTAAAAATTTATAATGTTTAAAGGACACTTTTCTTTCCTTTAATATTTTCTTCATCGTTAGATTAAAAATGGTGAGTGATTTGATAAGAATATCGATAACTGAGTGTTTGTCGTAATTTTGTTACTGCTTTATGCTAGTATCAATATGGAACTGAGCATGTTGTCAGAGTGTGAATCTGTGAATATTAAATGTTTTGCATTGTCACTTTAGTAAGTTTGTCTTTTTATCATTTACAGAAAATGCTCTGAAAGATCATGCACAATGCATTACCAGGGCTACTGGGATTTGCAGAAAGATTGTGGGCCACTTCTCCCATAGCTGGAATAAGAGAGTGGCCTTGAAGGAAGCCCAAAGAGAACTCAACCTTCCAGAGCATGCCATGGTGACAGACTGCTCAACACGATGGGGTTCCACTCAGAAGATGATAGCAAGAGTCCTGGAGCAGCAAAATGCCTTGTCCAAGGTTCTATCTGCAGACCGCAAAGTACGACACCTACTGCCCTCATGGCAGGATCTGGAGATCCTGGAATCTGTGATCAAGGCACTCAGCCCACTCCAGGACTTCACGGATGCCCTGTCGGGTGAACGTTATGTGAGCATATCTTGCGTAAAACCTACTCTGCATCTTCTGAACACCTCAGTGCTGGCTGAAGAGGAAGAGGACACTAACCTGACCAAATCACTGAAATCAAATATTCTGGCCTACCTCAACAAGAAATATGAAGACAGTGTCACACAGGAACTGCTCAACATGTCCTCTTTCCTAGACCCAAGGTTTCGAACACAACACATCTCTGAGCAAGAGACCCAGACCTTAAAGGAACAAGTCATCACTGAGTTGATTGTGAGTAATATTATCACAGTGTTTTTTAACTGGTAAGAACAGCTTGTAAAAGATTTATAAAATGCAATATTTTTAATTTTAGGACATTCACCAGCAGCAGCCTGTAGCCCAAAGCACTGCAGCGATGGAGGATAACCCGGAACTGGCTGCAGAAAATCCACCTGCTGCTAAGGCCAAGAAAAAAACCCTGGCCAGTTTCTTTAAGAAAACCACAAGCACAACATCAGCAGCATCATTTGATCCCATGGTGCAGTTTAGAGAAGCAGTAGCTGCTGAACTCAATGCTTACATTTACATGCCATGTGTAGACCATGAAGAAGATCCACTAAAATGGTGGAACAGTCACAAAATAAACTTCCCTAGGCTATGCAAACTAGCACAGAAATATCTGTGCATACAAGCAACAAGCTCTGCATCAGAGAGAGCTTTTAGCACTAGTGGTAATGTTGTAACAGATCATCGCTCCTGTCTGAAACCAGACAAGGTTGACATGCTTGTTTTTTTGGCAAAAAAACTCTCAATTGCTAAATAGAATCTTTTAGAAAGAGAATTTTAATGTACCAGTTGGTCATTTAAAATAACAACAACAGTTACAGAGGTTTAAGTTTTATTGAGAAACCACACTCCTATATCCAGTTTTCTTTTCAAAAGAAATATACAAAGTATATGTTACATCCTGCTTAAATGTCCCTGTTTTGGGACAAAATGTAAAAATATAAAAAATGGGTATTTGTTTTATTTATCTGTACTTTTGACTTTTTAATTTTATTTTAAAGTTAATTTAATGTAATTTAATTCAGTAATGTAAAGATGTTACTGTTATTTAATTTTGTACAATTTAATTTTAATCTGAAAACATTGTTCATTTCTAGTTGTTGCTAGATTGCACTGTATACTGTATCTCAGTTGAGAAATACAAATTTCAGCATTATTAGTAATCTGTGTGTGCATTTTCCTTGATAACAAGCAAGTTAAGTCATACCACTTGTTTATCGTATCGCAATCGTAAATCGCAATTTGGACCTTAATAATCGCAATGTGACATTTTTCCCAAATCGTGCAGCCCTAGTTTCTAGCATGTCAAAGTTTAACATTTTGCCTGCATGTTCTCTTTAGCTTGTTTTACCACATGGTTAACATGGTTTAGAATGTTTCTAGCATGTTTGATCACATGCTTTAACACATTTTTTAGCACATTTTATCACGTTTTAGCATGCTTCTAGCGTGTTTACCATTCAGCTGTCATGGATTAACATATATTATCTAGTTTGTTTCTTACTTGTTTAACATTTTTCTAGCCTGTTGTTTTTTCTAACTTGTTTTTGCATATGATTTAGCATGTTTCTAGCATGTTTAGCAAACAAATTTCATCACACAGCATGTTTAATCTAGCAATTTAATGATAGCATAGCAGCATTCTATTTTAGCATAGGTTCCTGAATCCTGTGAGGCTGTTTGATAAATCTTTCTCATATTATTTTCTTTTATGATTAGTAATGAGCAAATTCTGGGAACTTAATTTGAACAAATTTAAATGCGATTTGCTCAATATTTAGATTTCCAACAGGTTTTTCTAGCATGTTGTATCACATGGCTAAGCGTTTTGTTAGCATGTTTACCATTCAGCTATCATGCAAGTTTAACATTTTGCCTGCATGTCGTTCTCTCTAGCTTGTTTTACCACATGGTTAACACTATTTAGCATGTCTATTGCATATTTGATTACATAGCATCTTTGGCACATTTCTAGCACATTTCATCACATGGCTAACATGTTTTAGCATGTTTATAATTCAGCTGTCATGCAAGTTTAACATTTTGTCTGCATGTTGTTCTCTCTAGCTTGTTTTACCACATGGTTAACATGATTTAGCATGTTTTTAGCATGTTTGATCACACGGCTAACATATTTTTGAATGTTTTTAGCATGTTTACTATTCAGCTGTCATGGTTTAATAGGCTACTATCTACTTTGTTCCTTGCATGTTCAATATTTTTCTAGCATATTGTTATCTATAACTTAACTTGTAACACGATTAGCCCATCTCTATCACATTTTATCACACAGATAATGTGTTCTAGCATGTTTTTAACATGTTTACTATTCAGCTGTCATGGATTAACATACTATTTAGTTTGTTTCTTGCATGTTTAACATTTTGCTAGAATGTTGTTATTTCTAGATTGTTTTACCACATGATTTAGCACATTTCTAGCACCTTTTATGGCACAGTATATTTCTAGCATGTTTATTCACATTGTTAATATGTTTAACAGCATGTTGTTATTTCTAACTTGTTTTACCACACTGCTAGCATGATTTGCCATAATATTAACATGACTTACCATGTTGGATCCTTTTTTAGAATGCTGCTGATGGGAAGTAGCTTTTTTGCTAGCATGATCTTAGCATGGTCATTGTGTTATTAGCATGAATCACGAGCATAATGTTGACAGCATGAATTAGCAGGTTACTAGGAGCTGTAATTCACTCAAAACCTCCCACTTTACCTGTACGTTTATATGAAAATAGCGGCACATCTTAGAATGCTCATCAGCCAGTCAGAATTAAGCATTTAACAGACCCATTACTAACGTCATTTGCTAACGTGTTTACAGTACTAACCCTTTTTTGTTTCCTATAGGAAGAGTGTAGAGCTTGTTGTTTCCAGTGAATATGCAGTATATATCTATATGGTTTGAATGACAGTTGATGGAAAGCCAGGCTAGCAGATGTCCTTTGGTGATGCTGTTTAGATTGTGTGCGTGTGTGTGTGTGTGTGTGTGTGTGTGTGTGTGCGTGCGTGTGTGTGTGTGTGGTGTCAGGTCTTTCTCAAGGGCAGGAACGATGTTTTGGGAGTTGCGGCTCTGTGTGTGTCACACGGCTGTAGGATGTAATAAGGCCATGAGACAGATACTTATTTCCCCCAGGAAACGATCACACTTCTAACACCTTTCATGTCCACTAGTGTGTGTGTGTGTGTGTGTGTGTGTGTGTGTGTGTGTGTGTGTGTGAGAGAGAGAGTACGTTTGTTTTGTTCCCTTAGCAAGGAGAATGCAGTATAAGTGCTCTTCTCGTGTGAAATATGATGCTGTATATGTGACCCTGGACCACACACACACTCACATACACACAAAAATCTTATGTTGAACAATTTTTGGCCATAAAAAAATACATTGTATGGGTCAAAATTATATATATATATTTTCTTTTATGCCAAAAATCATTAGAATATTAAGCAATGATTGTGTTTTATAACGTTATTTCGAAAAATAAAATCGAATATATACTTAAATATATCAAATGTCAATGATTGATTAGTAATTTGCAGTTATGACTTATTTTGGACAACTTAAGGGGATTTTCTCAATATTTCGTATTTAAACATGTTTTTCTGTCATGTTTAATCACATGACTAACATTTTTTAACATGTTGCTAGCTTGTTTATCGTTCAGCTGTCATAGATTACCATGTAAGCCTATCTAGTTAGTTTGTTTTTAGCTTGTTTTACCACATTGCTAACATGATTTACCATAATATTATTGTGACTTACCATTATGGTTGCCTTGTTTGAATGCTATCTAGCTGAAGTAGCTTTTTACTAGCCTGCTCCTAGCGTGGTCAACATATTATTAGTGTGGGATAGCATGTTGTCAGCATGAATTAGCATGTTACATGGTTGACATTGAACCACAAGTTATGTTGCTAACATTGATTGAACATTGATGTTAGCTTGATGAATTTCTTTAACTAATAATTAGTGAGAAAGTTTTTTTTAAAAATAAGATAAAATCAGGTCAGTTAGAAGTTTAGCATGTTTTACATTTTGCTAGCATATTTAAAATGTTACATCCACCAACATTTTTTTTTTCTAGCTTGTTTTACCACATGGCTAATATGTTTAGCATGTTTGCCATTCAGCTATCGTGGGTAAACATGTATCTAGTTTGTTTCTTGCATGTTTAACATTTTTGCTAGCATGAGTTTGCATGGTGTTCTAGCATGTTTTATCACGTGGCTAACATCATATACCATGTTGGTTGCTTTAAAATGCTAAGTAGCTTTTTGCTAGCATACTCCGAGCATGGTCAGCATATCATTAGAATTAAATAGCATGTTATCAATATAAATTAGCATGCTATTAACATCGCTGACATTGCCACAAATTATCAAGTTGCTAACATATTTTTAACATTGCATTCTGTTTGGATGAATTAGAAAGTTGTTATCATAAGTTAGCACGTTGCTAACATGAGTCACATTGTTACGGTGAATTAACGTGATGCTGGTATGTTTCTAGCATTCATTTTCTTTTCGGCTTAGTCCCTTTATTAATCTGGGGTCGCCACAGCGGAATGAACCGCCAACTTATCCAGCATATGTTTTACGCAGCGGATGCCCTTCCAGCTGCAACCCATCACTGGGAAACATCCATACACTCTAATTCACACACATACACTATGGACAATTTAGCCTACCCAATTCACCTATAGCGCATGTCTTTGGACTTGTGGGGGAAACCGGAGCACCAGGAGGAAACCCACGCCAACACGGGGAGAACATGCAAACTCCACACAGAAATGTCAACTGACCCAGCCGAGGCTCGAACCAGCGACCTTCTTGCTGTGAGGCGAACGTGCTACCCACTGCGCCACCGTGCTTCCCCTGTTTCTAGCATAGGTATCATATTAGTAGCATGCATTATCATGTTATATGGTGATTTATCACATTGCTACCTTGGATTAGCATGTTGACGTGTCTAGATTGAATTAGCATATTGTTAACATGTTTCATGGTTAGTGGGAGCATTGAATGGTGGGAACTGCACAAGTAATCAACACACAAATCTTAAACTTGTATATATTGTCACACATTTATATTGATATTTAATGTTTTTGAAAAACATTTTATGTAATTTTAGTCCCATTCCCCTTCTAGATTTGCCTTTGCCTCTTTGCGAGTTACTTTTGACTTTCATTAAGTCGCCACCGCTGTCCGCCAGTTACCATGGCAACCTGAGGTAACCTGTCTCCAGGACAACTGGTCATGTCAGTCAAATCCCAGTCCTCGCCGCAGGTTGACTCGTATTAAGCAGAGTCAGTTTTTTAGACGTCACCGTAAAAAAGGTCTCCCTTGTTTTTGAGGACGAGGTTAAATGTTTGAAGCCTCGTCCGACCAGAGTGCTGCAGATGAAGATACATTTGTACAAAAATTACTTAATTTAATTTTCCATTATTAGTTGACTCTGCTGTCCCGTATGAAACAAAAAGTACTATAGGAATCTATAGTAAATACTGTATGTAGTAATTTACTGCATATAGTCAATACTGTAACAGTGTTTTTGAACCATAATATAGTGAAGTACTTGAATTCATCTGTTGTGGTAGTTAATATAAACAAATGACCCAATACTGTAGTTTTCTACAACTTTAGGGCTTATTATACTACAATACACCACAGTTTACTGTAGAAAACATTACAGTTTATCAGTTCACTTTCGTTAATACTATAGTATGCTGTAGCATTCATCAACAAAGTGTTACAAACTAGCATAATATAGAGTATAAGGTGGCAGGGTGGCTCAGTGGTTAGCACTGTCGCCTCACAGCAAGAAGGTCACTAGTTCGAGCCCGGCTGGGCCAGTTGGCATTTCTGTGTGGAGTTTGCATGTTCTCCCTGTGTTCGTGTGGGTTTCCTCCGGGTGCTCCGGTTTCCCCCACAGTTCAAAGACATGCGCTATAGGTGAATTGAATAAACTAAATTGGCCGTAGTGTAAGAGTGTGTGAATCAGAATCAGAATCAGAAAGAGCTTTATTGCCAGGTAT
>CAIGQV010019355.1:2999710-3017886 GCA_903798115.1 Danio jaintianensis
GAGCTCAACACGGAGGCGGCCATCTTCGTCGGCGCCATCTTGTGTATGAGTGTGTATGGGTGTTTCCCAGTACTGGGTTGCAGCTGGAAGAGCATCCGCTGTGTAAAACATATGCTGGGATAGTTGGCGGTTCATTCCGCTGTGGCGACCCCTGAAATAGAGACTAAGCTGAAGATGAAAATGAATGAATGAATATACAGTATAATACACTTTACTGTAGTATGATTCAAAACACTATAAATTACAATAGTATTTTTAATGTGGAGTGTCAGTGCCAATCAATTCAGGCTGTGGTGTTCATTTACAAGCTTAATACAACAAAACATTAGTTTTACCATCTGATTCATCAGTGTACTGTGGTAATTTCTACAGATTTGTACAGGTTATGAATTTCTTGATGTGTTATTGTACATTAAACTTTAGGTTTCAGCATTTCTGCCTTAGAGACTGGACATTTGGGAAATATACTGTAGACCATAATATGTTCTTCTGTTATATATTGTGTTCATGTTGTGAGGATGTGAGTACCTGAAGGCTAAAACTACTGTACCGAGAGTTTACACTGTTAGCATTAGCTTGGGGCTTCATCTGGTAATTTAAAGGCATTGTTGTTGCGCTAGAACATTGCAATGTCGATACAGCATTTGGACTGAAAGTGTTTGACAGGCAAATAACAGAAGTCGGTCATGCAGAATGCATTAACGCAGCGGTGGGTAAGAAGCTGGACACCGTGATTAGTGACTGTGTGGTTTGGTGTATAAATATTTCAGAGCTGAACTGGGAGTTCGGGGGACGTCTGGCCTTTACTTTAACAAAGCACATGATGGACAGAGTAGCCTTGCACTGTTCTTTCATGCTTTTGGGACAGAAAGTTGAGGTCAGTGGTTGATCTTTCACGCAGATAATGACTCTTGCTTTCATGATTTATTTATGTGCTTCTCAATTTTTTTTGGAAATGCTTAAAATATGCGTGAAACTGAAGTTGCTGACTTTTATCTCAGTATGTTAATGTACTTTAATCTGAAACTGAATATTGAGTAGGGGGTGGGGCTTCCTTTTTGCGCATTATTCCCTCATAGCAAACTAATGGTAAAAGGGGTGTGGCTAAGAATATTGTGGCTGAAGCCATCAAGCTGACATCATCAGATCCCCTGAGACCTTTGTTCATCTTCGGAACACA
Source organism: Danio jaintianensis (assembly GCA_903798115.1). Classification (NCBI taxonomy): domain Eukaryota; kingdom Metazoa; phylum Chordata; class Actinopteri; order Cypriniformes; family Danionidae; genus Danio; species Danio jaintianensis. Next base: position 3,000,891 of record CAIGQV010019355.1, read on the forward strand.
ATTGAAGATACTTTAGATGAAATCCTGGAGCTCTCTCATCCTCCATAGACAGCAAGGGTCCCGAGAAGTTCAAAGTCCTGAAAAGGATCCAAAACATTCTCAAAATTTGAAAGTTCATGTGATTTCAGTGGTTCAACTGTAATCCTGCGAAGCTCCAACAACACTTTTGTGTACCAATGTACTGTAAAAATGACTTTGTTCCCCAATGTTTCCTCTTCCTCAACAAATTGTTAGTATGCGCATTTACTTCGGACAAAATTTGTGTTTCAAAGATGAACGAAAGTCTCGGGATTGAAACAACTTGTATGTCAGTATTCACACCATGCATGTGTAGCTCACAGATGTGCAGAAACTGTGATGTTCTGTTCATAATTTACTTTGAATTCACACTTGAATTAGTTGTAAAGTAGTCACGTTATCAATTCCAATCCATCCCAACTCACACTATAGTATTGTCATAATTACATTTATATACCATAATTGAATGCCATTTTGTCTATTTCATGTGTAAAATGAATTGAATTTGCCATTCAATATGTCCAGAAAAATTTTTGCTAGCTGTTTAGGCTCTTTGTCTTTGTCTAAAAATGTCTTTTAAAGGTCCCCTGATGTACATCGAAATGCGTAGCTTTGTTAGATATGTGATTTTTCTTTTGTAAAGCTTCTTTGGAATGGTAATTATTGTGAAATGTGCTATACAAATAAATGAATTGAGATGTAATATCAACAAAAGTAGGAATGCAGGGTGGGGCATATAGAGTAGCCCACTTTTCAAAAATAGCCAATAGTGTTTCATTTCATTCAATTTTTTTTTTGCTAAAGTTGCCTGGTTTCATGAGGAAACTTAATTTTTAGGTTTTGTCAGTTTAGTGGCTATAATTCGTATTAATTAATATGAGATAATTTTATGAAAATGTGCGATTTTAAAAGAAGGCGTGGCACCAAACCCCACCTCTGAACCCAAATGTCATTGGGGGGTGAGCAAATCGTACTAAAACGCACAAATGAGATCATTCAAATGGATAAGAATTAGCGCATCTGAGCGCATGCAAGTATTTAAAGGGTCACAAAACACCAAAACACATTTTCTGAGATGTTGACAGTCATATATGTGTCCCACATTGCTAAAAACACTATTAGGACACATATATTTAGCTAACAAGTGAAAATTGGTTGTTTTGGGCAAATTTGTTTATTCGGTTTAAAAAGAAATTTTGAAGCTACGTCACGGCCATGAGATCATTGTGTAAATTCCAGCGTGGAGATTGGCTTTCTGTACAAGCTGGTACAAAGTGACATCATTGATTTTTCAGCATTAATTTATGAGAAAGACTTTGTTCGAACCAATCAGCGCGCTCTATTGTAAACAAGATGCAACTTCATTAAAGACCCCTATTATGCATTAAAAAGGGTCATATTTTGGTTTTGGGGGTCTCCAACAACAGTCTGATATGCATGCAAGGTCAAAAAACACTTGACTTGTCTTATAATATGCATTTATTTTTACCTAATTATCCCAACGACTCCCATATGATTCGTTTAGCGATTCATTTGTTCCCAAACCCCTCCTTAGAGCGATGCTAATCTGAGCTGATTGGTCCAATGACCCAGTCTGTTGTGATTGGTCGACTGCGTTCAGCGCGAGACAGAGAGAAATGCCCACCACGGCTTATCAACAATTTTGAAGTAGTCAGAGTGCAGAGTGTATGTGTGAGCCCAATGCAGGAGTGCTTTGAAGCAATGCAGTTAAACACCAGCATATACGATGGCCATAGCAACGACAAACGGCAGTGAATCGCGAGCTCACAAACGCATTTAAATCCATAAACAAAGCAGCACGTGTCGCGTCTTCAACGTGGTTTTAGACGCGATATGAGAATATAAATAATTAACCAGATACAGTACAAGCCGCGTTGAGTGGTTACAAGTAACAAAACACAAATAAATACATAATTTGCAAGCTAGAGAAAACAAGGAGGCAACCATTTTAATCGCACTTACTTACACTTGTGAAATGAAGGAAGAAACTGATCCATGAACGGTGTACTGTAAAGTTCCTGTCAAGCTCTGACAAAGTCCCATACATCAATAGTCTTTTCTGATCCTTCCTTTAACAAACGACCGACGAATCCCCCGTTGTAAGAGTGTAGATTGCTGAAGCACTCGTCAGAAAAATTACGGGAACACAGCACAAGGCTTGGGCTATAATGCTGAGGTATTTTTGCAAAAATAAACTTCAACCACTGACTCTTCACAGCCTCATCTTTGGGTAGGGAAAATAACACTAACTTTCCCTCACACTTCAGAGCACAGCGTCTTCATGACATGATTGAACCAGGATCTGCTACAGTGTTTGTCTTCCTCTTTTTCTTTCTACAGTGTTTGTGGGCGGGGCCGGGAGTTTCAATTTTCCCGGGTCTGCGCGCGCAACAAATGGGCGGGGCTTGAGTTCCGTATCGACGTCACGCCTTCACAGCTAAAGACTTGTTACCCCCACGATTTATTCGAACCACTATCAGTCGACTCTTTTATAGATGAATCAATAGTTTTAAACATGGTGCACTTTCAGATTTAAGCCTCAGCTGTATATTTCACTTCACTTAGAGCTGTGTTACACACTGCATGGAAGGTCATTTTCAAAAACCCATAATAGGGGCTCTTTAATATGCATGATATAGCTTCGAAGACTCCTTTTACCTGTTACAGTGTTCAAAGAGACACCACGTTGTGTTTCCAACCGTAATTAAAACAAGTGGAAGAAGAAGAATTGTTTAGAGACATGGGTCGTCAGTGTTGCGTTTTTTAAATGTGCAGAAACAAAAGTTTTGTTTTCATTTCCCCCGCAATGAGAACACAGCTCGCTTGAGGACCCAAGCAGTTGGATTACAGTGGTCTGCTAACACGCAACAAAAATATGTTTGTAAGGAACATTTTTACCTGAGAGCTTTTCGCATCTGGAAATGGTGAAATCCGGATTTGCCGCTCGTCTCCTTTTAAAAAAGTTCCAGTTGGTGTTGATTGTCCTGTCTCTACAGATTTGGTAAGTGTGTGATTAATGTTCGTTGTTAGTAGTTAGTTAGTATCGTCAGCAGTATTCTTTCAGTTTTTGAAGACATTACTTAGTGAAATGACTGAAGTTACTAAGTAGTTTACAGTAATATTACTACAATATTATGGACTGAAAATGCTTTGTTCAGTGTCTTTTTAAACGGTTGTACAACAGTTACATCCGTCCTCTGAACCCGATGTAAGGTGGGGTGCCAGACCAATGTTTTCACAAGAGATGTAGCATGCTAAGATTAAAACAATGACAAGTAAGATTACAAGAGTCCACTTTTTCAGTGCAGTGCAGTATTTGTGGCAGGCACAATGATGTGTTTATTAGTTATTTGTTTATTTCAACAAATACTGTTGGGAATAATAACTACCATTGCAAGACTTCAATATTCGCCTCGTCAGGAGCATTGTCCTGGCCCTTTAAATGAACCCTCTGCACAAACACTTAGTTATATGTGAATTAATTACCAATTATAGCTACATCAACAGTGTCCTGTAGCGTTTAGCAGACGCTTTAGTCCAAAGTGACTTAAATTGAGGAGGCATTCAGCGATTCAACAAGAAGAGGCAATGCATACAAGAAGTGCTAATTATACAAAGAAACAGTTAGTGCTAGAGTAAAAGGGGGGTAGTGTTTTTTATATAGAGAGAAGAGTGTTTCTACAGGTGGTTTGTCAAGCCCACTCACCTGTGTGAGGCACACTTCATAAACGCACTTTTTTAAGAAATATGGGGTGATTGTAAGAAAGTGTCTGGTGCAAAACTGGTGCAAGTGTGGGTTAAAGTGTCAGAGATGAAAGAGTGTGATTTCTACAGGTGGTTTGTCAAGCCCACTCACCTGTGTGAGGGACACTCAGAATTGCATAATGTTTTGAGGTTGTTGTGTGGTGTGGTGGTGGGGGGATTTCAATGACTAGAAACCCTTCGATTGGTCAGTAGATTGGATGAGAAGCTGAAGTGCTGATGTCATAAAAAGAGTTTATTCAAAAAGACAGTCATACAGTTGCAGCTGATCCAGAACGCTGTGGCCAGGATTCTGACCAGAACCAGAAAATCAGAGCACATCACACCAGTCCTCAGGTCTTTACACTGGCTCCCAGTTACATTCAGAATAGATTTTAAAGTATTATTACTTGTCTATAAATCACTAAATGGCCTAGGACCTCAATACATCACAGACATGCTCACTGAATACAAACCTAATAGATCACTCAGCTCTTTAGGATCATATAAATTAGAAATTCCAAGAGTTCAGTCAAAGCAGGGTGAATCGGCCTTCAGCTACTGTGCCCCCGCTGCTGGAATCAGCTCCCAGAAATGATCAGATGTGCTCCAACATTAGGTACATTCAAATCCAGACTGAAAACACATCTGTTTAGCTGTGCTTTTACTGAATGAGCACTGTGCTACGTCCAACAGATCGCACTATTATGTCTTTCTTTTCTTTTTCTTTTTTTTAAAACCTGTTTTAACACATTTTAATCTGTTTTTAATCACTTTTATTATTTGTTTTTATGTTCTTATACTTGTCTTTCTTTATTCCTGTTTATGTAAAGCACTTTGAATTGCCACTGTATGAAATGTGCTATATAAATAAACTTGCCTTGCCTTATTGGTAGAAGTAAGAAACTAAATTTTGAATGCTTTTATCTTGTAATATACAAAATACGTCACTGTTTTGGAGCATACTAGATCAGTGTTTCCCAACCCTGTTCCTGAAGGCACACCAACAGTACACATTTTCAACCTCTCCCTAATCAAACACATCTGAATCAACTCATCAAAACATCAGAAGAGACTCCAGAACCTGAAATGAATGGATAAGATAAAGGAGGCATCCAAAATATGTACTGTTGGTGTGCCTACAGGAACAGGGTTGGGAAACACTGCACTCGATAGACCTTTAGACTACGATATTAATACTCAAACCTCCCAAAAACTTTGATTTTGATTTCAGGCAGACTTAAAGTCTTTATTATAGCACACTTTTCTCTAATATGAGCTCATTTTTCAGGACCCCGCAGGAATCATGGCATCAGCAGGATGTGCCGAGGTAAGCAGCCAGCATTAACAATGGCATATAGAAAGTGTAAATAAAGTGTCTCTCTGACATTTCTCCTGCATCATGCATCCTGTTGTCAAGTCGTGATAAATGCTGTCTGTTTCATATTTAATAAGCTTTGGGGAATAATAAGATGAGGTCTCTGATAGGCTGGATTGTACGTGCGGGACGTCCCCCCCAACCTGCTGTCTGTCAGTTTAATCTGGCAAGATGAATTTTGTCAGTAGTTATTGATGTGTCCGGCGCTGAGACATTGATGCAGTGCAGAGTTATAATCAACAGCCATAAATCAACACACACATTGCTTTACTGCACAAAAAATTTGCAGCTTCAGTTTCTCTCTTATGCTTTGATATGACAGCAGGACATTAATGTTTATTTTACAGACATATTTCAGAACGCAAAGACAAATATCAATATTTAATCATTAAACATTCTGCATAAGACCTTTTAAAATGTTTTGGTGTACTGTAAAGGTTTGCGGTTTTAAAGGGGTTAGTTCACGCAAAACTGAAAATTCTGTCATTATTTACTGTAGCTTCATTTGTTCCAAACCTGTTTGAGTTTCTTTCTGCTGTTGAACACAAAAGAAGATAATTAGAAAAATGTTGGAAACTGTTAACTTTTGACATCAGCAGAATTTTTTTTTTCCTGCTATGGAAGAAAATGGGTTTCTAATAGGGCTGCACAATATATCGTTTCAACATCAATATCGTAATGTGCGCACCCGCAATAGTCACATCACAGGATCTGCAATGTTGAATCGGTTTTTGCAGAAGTCTAACCATAAAGTCACCAAAACATTTATTATTTGTGTTTATATCAAATATTTATACACTCACCGGCCACTTTATTAGGTATACCTGTCCAACTGCTCATTAACACAAATTTCTAATCAGCCAATCACATGGCAGCAACTCGATGCATTTAGGCATGTAGACGTGGTCTAGACCAGGGATGCCCAAACTCGGTCCTGGAGGGCCGGTGTCCTGCGGAGATAAATACTGTTGGACATGTTGGACACTGTTGGACTGGAGGACATTTTAGCTCCAACTTGCATCAACACACCTGCCCAGAAGTTTCTAGTATATCTAGTAAGAGCTTGATTAGCTTGCTCAGGTGTGTTTGACTAGGGTTGGAACTAATCTCTCCAGGACACCGGCCCTCCAGGACCGAGTTTGGGCACCTCTGGTCTAGACGATCTGCTGCAGTTCAAACCGAGCATCAGAATGGGGAAGAAAGGTGATTTTGTCCTTCTGATGGCTACTTCCAGAATGATAACGCATCATGTCATAAAGTGTGAATCATCTCGGACTGGTTTCTTGAATATGATAATGAGTTCAGTGTACTCAAATTCCTCCACAGTCACCAGAACTCAATCCAATAGAGCACCTTTGGGAGGTGGAACGAGAGATTCGCATCATGGATGTGCAGCCGACAAATCTGCAGCAACTGCGTGATGTTATCATGTTAATATGGACCACTGTGAGGTCTGTGAGGAATATTTCCAGTACCTTGTTGAGTCTGTCACAAAGGATTAAGGCGGTTCTGAAAGCAAAAGGGGGTCCAACCCGGTACTAGTAAGGTGTACCTAATAAAGTGGCTGGTGAGTGTGTGTATATATATATATATATATATATATGTATATATTAAGATGAAGACTATATGGTGTTATTTTACATTTGATTATTAAATGTGTATCTAAATATTACTAGACTTCTAGAAAATCACAACACTGTATATTTTATCTGTACAGTATTGTTGCTCTACTATATTTCTTAATGCTTGTGATTGATTTATTATATTTTATGTAGATGTGCTCCCTTACAAAATCATCCCAATTTATCAAAAATTATGAATTCATTCCAAACAGACATATTCATTTCATCTGGTGAAATTATATATTCAATATTACAATACATATCATAGAAATATAAAACATCGCAATGTCAGTTTTTTCCAATATCGTGCAGCCCTAGTTTCTAACATTCCAGTGACAGTGAGAAAATAGTGAGCAAATTCTCTTTAAGGGGAAAACAAATAGTTTTTATATGTGCAACGTGTGTCAGATGGTAAGTAAATGGGTTGTGCTATATAGAGAAGACATTTATAAGGTGATACTAAAGGTAGCACTTCTTTATTTGACTGTAAGAATCTACAGTAATAAACAGTAATGAAAGAGAGCCTAAAGCAGATCCTTGCAGTACTCCTATAATAATAATAATAATAATAATAATAATAAAAAGGACATTTATAAGGTTGATACTAAAGTTAACACAACACAAGTTTATCTGACTATAGATCAACAGTAATTAACCAAAAGAGGGCCTAAAACTGACCCTTGCAGTACTCCTTATAGTAAAAATACATGAAATGACACATAAAAATGACATTTATAAGATGATACTAAATGAAAGACTTCTTTATTTGACTGTATTAATCTACAGTAATGAAAGAGGGCCTAAAACAGATCCTTGCAGTACTCCTTATAATATAACATACAATGACATTTATAAGAAGATCCTAAAGGAAACACTTCTTTATTTGACTGTATGAATCTACAGCAATGAAAAAGGGCCTAAAGCTGATCCTTGCAGTACTCCTTATAGTAACAATACTTAAAATGACACATAAAAGGACATTTACAGTATAAGATGATACTAAAGGTAACACTTCCTTATTTGACTGTATGAATCTAGAGTAATGGACAGAAAGAGGGCCTAAAGCAGATCCTTGCAGTACTTCTTATAATATTGCATAAAATGACACATAAAAGGACATTTATAAGGTTGCCCTGAAGGAAACCTTTCTTTATTTGACCGTGTGAATCTACAGTAATGAACACAGAGATGTTTTATTTGTGTTTGAATATGGATGAGTCTTTCAGGTAAACTGCTGAGTCAATGGTGACAGCTTGTGTGTGTTTTTTTTCTTTTTTTACTGGATGTCTGAAAGTCTTCATGTTTGTGTGTGTGTGTGTGTAAGAGAGAAAGTCACTTCTGTTGTTATTTCTCCTTTAGAAAAGGACGACCATCTGCTACCAGCAACTGCTCAGAGTGTCAGAGAGAGACGGAGTCGAGATGAAGAGCTGCTCACGGTACAGTACAGTTTACACTCTCAATGACACATGCTGCATTTGATCTGCTAAACTACTTTTATTTATTACAGTAATTGAGTAGCTTAGTGATTTGCAGGCTATAAGCTGCAAGCTGGGGATCATCAGGAAATGAAAAGTAAGTATATGCTGTATAAGACTGGATGGGAAGCTGAAGTGCTGATGTCATAAAAAGAGTTCATTCTTAATGGTGGAAGTGAGATACTACATTTGGAATGCTTTTATCTTGAAATATATGAAATTAGTGCACACTAGCTTCTAGATAGACCTTTAGGCTACCATATTAGTTCTCAAACCTCCCAAAAACTTTGATTTTGATTTCAGGCAGACTTGAAGTCTTTATTATAGCACACTTTTCTCTAATCTGAGCTCATTTGTCAGGGCCCCCCAGGAATCACGGCATCAGCGGCATCTGGGGATCCTCAGAAAATAAAAAAAATAATGATAATAATGATTTTTCCAAAAATATATGTTAAAATATAGAACAAAGAAATATATATTATATATATTCTGTAGTGGTAAAAATGAAGAAAAAAAAAAAAAGAAAGAAAGAAAGCTACTGTACTGTTTTTTTTGTTTTTGTTTATTAATATATATATACAGTTGAAGTCAAACTAATTAGCCCTCCTGTGATTTCTTTTCTTTTTTTCCTCTCTTTCAAATATTTACTAAATGATGTTTAACAGAGCAAGGAATTTTTCACAGTATTTCCTATAACATTTTTTCTTCTGGAGAAAGTCTTATTTATTTTATTTCGGCTAGAATAAAAGCAGTTTTTAATTTTTTAAACCATTTTAAGGTCAAAATTATTAGCCCCCTTAAGCAATATTTTTTTAGATTGTCTACAGAACAAACCATCATTATACTTGCCTAATTAACCTAACTTGCCTAATTAACCTAACTTGCCTAATTAACCTAATTAAGCTTTTAAATGTCACTTTAAGCTGAATACTAGTATCTAGAAAAATATCTAGACAAATATTATGTAAAATAAATGTTATGTTATTAGAAATGAGTTATTAAAACTATTATCTTTAGTAAAAAATGTTTAAAACAAATCTTTCTGTTAAACAACTTAAGCAACTTGACCTATGATGATGATGATGATGATGATTATAAAACTGCTATACCACTGTATTTTAATAAAATGGCAAAGCTAATCGTTTAATAGGTTGATTTATCATTTATGTTAATTATTTTATCCACACAGTATAAATGATTCTATACATAAAGAAAAATCATTTCTTGCAACAAATGAATTAATCATTTAATAATTCTTATTTGAGTGGTTCAGTTATAATATTTATCCTGTTTTGTTTATTAATAATAATAATAATAATAATAATAATAATCATAGGTAATAATAGAGCCTTTAATTGTCATTTATAAGGGATTTACAAAGCATAAATAGTCCTCACTTTAGATTAGGCCACCAAACTGGATGAAGTTGTGTTACTATTACTATATGCCTGAATAATAAGATATAAAAATGTTCATTTGAATAGTTTATTAATCATTTACTTGTGCATTCTGAATCATCTTAAAAACCACCAACTACTCTTAAATACCTGCTTTGTAAATGATGCGATTCTTAATTTAGTAGTGAAGAAAAATTAATCATTAAAGGTGCAGTATGTAAGTTTGACACCCAGTGGTTGAACTAGGTATTGCACGCCTGGTTCAAAACTCACGCAAGAGCAGGTTGCCAGATTGACAACATCAATAGCCTGACTATTGAGCCTAAAGGCTGATTTAAGGCTGATTAAAGTCATGTTCTAAATAAAAGCAACGGCACGCGATAGAAGGAATATTTTCAATATTAAAAAGAGTTTCAACAACGTACCAACACCTTAAATTTATATTTTAGATTCGGCTTCTATTTCTTGCAGCTGAACAATGGGATAAACTGACAACGATCACCTCAGGTACACCTCATGTGCTTTATTCAGTGTTAAATTCTAATAATGTGAGTTTGAATGCCATTTTACAGGACATTTATTGCCATACTACTGAAAGCAGCAGCAGATAGTTCACCTCAGATCTTATAAAAATAAAACAATCTGTTTGAAATTAAAGAACTGTGACTCAGTGCAAACCAACACGTATCAGTGATTCAGCATGTACATTTAATGTTAAAGAGGTTTAATGTGTATTAATTAGATTGTAAACCTTACTATTTTGTTGGAGTGCAGTGAGTGCACTATTCTGTGCTTCTGAATGGCTGTATTTAAATTTAAATTTCTGTCGTGTTTCGTCTGGTGCAAATCTTGTCACGTAGCGTGTTGTTAGGACATGTGGTTACAATGTAACCTGCTCACCTAATGTTTACGTTCGTAATATTTATATTATTTGCTAATTAATAACCTCATGTGGAACTCTGAATCTGCATCTCATTTCGGAGGCTGTTACTGTCCACTGGAGGTCACATTTTGGTCGCAGGTGCATACTTTAAGAGCCTTCATGACTGAATGAATGAAATATGCAGTTTTCCACCAAGGCATCTCGGGGTGCTGAAATATAATTGGCTAAACTGGCATTGGGCAGGTTAAAGGGACCAAAACAAAGACAGACGTTCCGGCATGTTATGCACATTTTCAAAGCAGAATATCTGACTTCAGCATTGTTTTTCAGATAAACAAGAATGTTCATTAACAAGTTTCTTAAATATCTGCAAACATATTATGGTATTTCTATACTTTAGAAGAGTCAAAACCTTACATAAGGCACCTTTAACAAAGTCACACATTATTACACACAATCATTAAGCACATTATACATGTGCGTATAAGTCAAGAATACAGCATTTGTAGCTGTAGTTATAAACTGCTTACTAATGTCTATTAATGTAGAGTTAATGCTTAATAAATGATAAATTAACTATTTGCTAATGCTTAATAAATGATTTATAGTGTGTAGTTATTATAAAGTGGTACCACATAAGAAAGATGATGATAATAAAAACAATAACAATAATGTCGTTTTGTTCCTGTTTGCACCTGTAGATAGACAGTGGCGTGTATTGGTTGTGTTTTTTTTACTCTGAAATGTTTCCCATAATTCCAGTGGAGTTAATCCGCACTCAGTGTTTGATTCGGTGCGGTGCGCTTGACTTCAGAAATCACAGCCGCAACAGCACAGGTCTGATATCAGACACACACATGCACATACATTCCAAACCCTGCAAGACTCATAAACAAAGCCTACAGTGCGTCATGTTTATATGTGGGCCGGTTATGTAGTGAAATAGTTAGTTGCATCATCTCCATCAGGCTCAGTATGAAAAGCATCCTGCTGTCGTCGTCTTTAATGGCAAGCGCCACTCATATTTCCTTGATAAAATGCAAGAATGCAGTCTTCATGGTGTCCTTTGTGTGGATGTGCTGTAGTGCTTAATGAATGATCACAGTCTGGGCTGTTATTTCATGCTCTTTTCTTTTTCTCTCTCCCTCAGTGTGATTATGCTGGGATGTTTTCCGCCTCCTCTAACAGGTTGTTCATTCACAGCTCCGCTGACTCACGCCACTGACCTGTGGGACGCCTGTAGTGCTGACAGCCGCAGAGATGATGAAAGCCTTTGTGTGTTGGTGTTTCATGAATGATAAAGGACAACAGGCTTATATATATATCTATCTCTCTCTCTCCATCTTTCAGCAAAAGCACTGAAACACATAAAAAGTTCACGCTCGGAATGAAAGGTGTTCACCTGGGACTGATAACTAATTCATATCTCTCACATCCACGCATTACAGGAGCAGCGGCTGAAGAAAGCGAAAGCAGCGTCTCCCACACGTCGAGAGGAAACCGGGTCATTTTCCAAACAAGAAACCTGATGCTCTAAAGAATCAACCAAAGAAAGTTTCCCTCCTACCTACGCTCTGAAAAATGAAGGGAGGTTTTTATCAGAGGCGATCAATTTTCAGATCCATAAAGAGCTTTTTTTAAATCACCAGAAAATTACTGGTCATCCAATCTTTTATGTCTTTAAGACACTCGGTTAGCTCTGATAATTTAAAGATTGTATCTAGTCTTGATGAAATATATAGCTTGCTATTACTGACAATGAAATTAATCACATGCCTTGTATATTTCCCAGAGGCTGCATGCATATTGAAAACTACAGTGGGCCTGAAACAGATCCTTGCAGTACACCTTATAATATTTCCCTATGGCTGCATGCGTATTGAAAATGGCAGAGAGCCTAAAACCTATCCTTGCAGTACACCTCATAATATTTCCAACTCAGGCTCATTCTGAAAATGTAGCCCTACATACATTTCTGGAGAGCACAAAATTCGTCCCTGGAGGCATGTTGTTTTTTTTTTTTTGCGAATCCGCCAGAGGCTGCTGTGTATGCATTTTAAGATCTCAGATTTCTCTCGCGAGTGCCATTCATGCCTGCTCTTCTCACGTAAATCCACCAGAGGCTGCTGTCAAGTGACTGACTTACTGACTGACCAATGGACAGACCGATTCGCCCCCACCCACTTCCCTAAACCCAACCGAGAGTGTTTTGAAACCAATTTAGAGAAAGAAAAGCCCTCGCCTGATTTTTACCACATTTTCAGATTTTACCACATTCTCACGCTGTGATTTGCTTGTTTATTTTATTTTTTGGCTTTTGTTTTTGTTTTACCTGCTTTTCTAACTGTTCTTCGCCAGACTCAAACCCTGTCGTCGTGGTCAACTCTTCTCTGCGTCTCAAGTTCGCCGACGTACGTGGCGAGCTACTGGGCAGACTGGCAACAGTGGAAAAGCTGTCCACACGGAGGTAAACGGTCAGCTGCTTGCATGAAAAGGAACGGCATCATACCGCCCCGTAGAGTTCGATTTAAAGACTAAATGCAGCCCTACATACTTCTGGCTACATATTTTGCGATCTCCAGAAATGTATATAGGGGTAAGTTTTCAGAATGAGCCTATGTTGAATATTTCCCAGTGGCTGCATGCATATTGAAAATAGCAGATAACTTAAAACAGATTCTTGCAGGACACCTTATAATATTTCCTATAGGATGCAGGCATATTAAAAATGTCAGAGGGCCTAAATCAAATCCATGCAGTACAACTTATAATACTTCCCAGTGGCTATATTGAAAATGACAGTGGGCCTTGCAGTACACCATATAATATTTCCCAATGGCTGCATGCATATTAAAAACAGCAGTGGCCCTAAAGCATTTCTTTGCAATACACCTTATAATATTTTCCAGAGGCTGCATGCATATTGAAAATGGCAGAGAGCCTAAAACAGATCCTTGCAATACACCTTATAATTTTCCTAGAGGCTATGTGCATATTGAAAACAGCAGAGGGCCTAAACAGATTCTTGTAGTACACCTTATAATATTTTTCAGCGGCTGCATGAATATTGGAAACCACAGTGGACCTAAAGCAGATCCTTGCAGTACACCTCATAATATTTCCCAATGGCTGCAAATACACTCACCAGCCACTTTATTAGGTACACCTTACTAGTACCCGGTTGGACCCCCTTTTGCCTTCAGAACTGCCTTAATCCTTCATGACATAGATTCAACAAGGTACTGGAAATATTCCTCAGAGATTTTGGTCCATATTGACATGATAGCATCACACAGTTGCAGCAGATTTGTCGGCTGCACATCCATGATGCGAATCTCCCTTTCCACCACGTCCCAAAAGTGCTCTATTGGATTGAGATCTTGTGACTGTGGAGGCCATTTGAGCACAGTAAACAAAACAGTCTGAGATGATTTGCGCTTTATGACATGGCGCATTATCCTGCTGGAAGTAGCCATCAGAAGATGGATACACTGTGGTCATAAAGGGATGGACATGGTCAGCAACAATACTCAGGTAGGCTGTGGCGTTGACACGATGCTCAATTAGTACTAATAAGCCCAAAGTGTGCCAAGAAAATATCCCCACACCATTACACCACCCACACCAGTCTCAACCATTGATACAAGGCAGGATGGATCCATGCTTTCATGTTCTTGATGCCAAATTCTGCCCCTACTATCCAAATGTCGCAGCAGAAATCGAGACTCATCAGACCAGGCAACGTTTTTCCAATCTTCTATTGTCCTATTTTGGTGAGCCTGTGTGAATTGTAGCCTCAGTTTCCTGTTCTTAGCTGACAGGAGTGACACCCGGTGTGGTCTTCTGCTGCTGTAGCCCATCTGCCCCAAGCCTCAAACCCTAGAGATGGTTGTGCGTGAAAATGTGTGTATATTTTTGGGCTGTATTGTGATCCCTAAATGAAGTCCTTTAATATAAAATCAAGTGAGTTTTTGTAACCCAAGTTTGGGTCAAATGTGGACAAACCAAAACTAGTATTGCATTTTAGTGACTGTCTTCTGTAAGTAATGGCAAAAATGTGTTGTAGTATTGTTTGTTCAAAAATAAGTCAAATTGAATGCAGGTGGATTTATTTCATTCAACGATATCCTATATTACACTTTTGTTTTAATTATTTGCTTGAAGACCCCATTGTTATTTGTGTATAATGCTATCATGGTCAGGTGTGGTTGGCTCACAAGGTCTTGTTTTTAAACCTTGTTTTCAACCCAGTTCACCTATATAGCTAAAATGCTTCAACCTGCACTTATTTGCCGTATTGTAGTTTAATTAATTTTACCTTATGTTTGACAGCGCGTGTGTGCTCTGGGATTTCCAAGTTTCTTTGAAGGTCTGTCACAAGGTTTTCCTCTGATCTTTCCCGAATGACTAGCAGAAATGCATGAAAGGAGACTACCATTCAGCTGCACACAGCATGCAACGCAGGTCCGCAGGTAATTAACACATTATCCTGAAGAAACACTGAGCCATCATTCAGACAGACAGCAGGAGAGATGAGAAAAGCCCTTTGTTCTTGAAGACGAGAGGTGGTTACATTCTGTTTATCAGAGGATCCTGTAAATGTATTGTTTTTACAAACCGATCGAGAAGCACAACTGTTTTCAGCATTAATATTAATCAGGGAAGATTTTATGCAGCAAATTAGCATACTATAATGATTTCTGAAGGATCCTGTAACATTGAAGACTTGAGTAGCAGAATGCTAACTAATGCTGAACATTCAGCAATGAATAAATTACTTTTTAAAGTAAGTATTTGGATTAGTGCTGTCAAACAATTAACCGCAGCTGATTGCATCCAAAATAGAAGTTTGTGTTTACATTAATTATGTCTGTATTTTGTGTGCATGTGTGTATATATGTAAATTATATATACAGTTGAAGTCACAATTATTAGCCCTCCTGTGGAAAGTTTAATACCTTTTAAAATATTTCCTGTTTGGTTTTTAAAGAAGACAAGAATTGTATCTTTAAACATAATAGTTTTAATAACTAATTTCTAATGACTAACTTATTAAAGGTGCAGTATGTAAGTTTGACACCCAGTGGTTGAACTAGGTATTTCACTCCTGGATCAAAACACATTTTCACTCCGCTCCTCCTCTGAGAAGTCCACGCAAGTGCAAGTTGCCAGATTGAAATGAGCGTGACTATCGAGCCGAAAGGCTGATTTAAGCAACGGCACGTGATAGAAGAAATATTTTCCATACTAAAAGGAGCTTTTGTCCTAACCAGCACTTGAAATTTCTATTTTAGAAACGGCTTCTATTTCTCACAAGTGAACAACGATCACCTCAGGTATACCTCATGTGCTTTATTCAGTGTTAAATGCTAACAATGTGAGTTTGAATGCCATTTTACATGACATTTATCACCATACTACTGAAAGCAGCAGCAGATAGTTCACCTCAGATCTTATAAAATAAACCGTTTAAAATTGAAAAGAGGTTTAAAGAGGTTTAATATGTATTAATTAGATTATAAACCTTATCATTTTGTTGCGGTGCAGTGAGTGCACTATTCTGTGCTTTTTAATGGCTGTATTTAAATTTCTATTGTGTTTCGTCTGGTGCAAACAAATTGCTCATCACTGCAAATCTCGTCACGTAGTGTGTTGTTAGGACACTGGGTTACAATGTAACCTGCTCACCTAATGTTTACGCTCGTAATATTTATATTATTTGCTAATTAATAACCACCTCATGTGGAACTCTGAATCTGCATCTCATTTCGGAGGCTGCTACTGTCCATCGGAGGTTGCATTTTTGGTCGCGGACACATACTTTGAGAGCCTTCATGACTGAATGAGTGAAATGCGTTGTTTTCCATGAAGGCAACCCGGGGTGCTGAAATATAATTGGCTAAAGTGGCATTGGGCGGGTTAAAAGAACTAAAACAAAGACAGCCGTTCCAGCAGGTAACTCGCATTTTCAAAGCAGAATATCTGATTTTACCATTGTTTTCCAGATAAACAATAATGTTTACTTAGTATGTTTCTTAAATATCTGCAAACATATATCTGTTTTAGAAGAGGCAAAAACGTACATACAGCGTTTTTGCCACGATGACAGGACATAATATTTTAGTAGTTATTTTGCCAGATACTAGTATTCAGCTTAATCGAATATTCTTAAAAGAATTTCTTAAGGGAGGTAATAATATTTTAAAATTGACCTTAAAAATAATAAAATAAAATAATGTAAAAACTGTTGTTTTTTTTACTCCAGTCAAATATAAAACAAATAAGATGTTCTCCATTAGAAAAAATATTACAAGAAATATTGTGAAAATGTCATAATCCTGTTAAACATCACTTATGAAGTATTTAATAAAAAAGAACAAACATGTTACAGGACTAATAATTTTGCCTTTAACCATCTATCTATCTATCTATCTATCTATCTATCTATCTATCTATCTATC
>CAIGQV010019355.1:3017896-3035506 GCA_903798115.1 Danio jaintianensis
ATCTATCTATCTATCTATCTATCTATCTATCTATCTATCTATCTATCTATCTATCTATCTATCTATCTATCTATCTATCTATCTATCTATATGCAAACTTTTAGTCTCTTTTATTTTTAGAATAAATGTATTTTCTATTAATGTTTTGACCGCTCTAATTTGGGTAAAAAAAAGTTCTTTAAATAGTAAGTTACATATATTTTACAATATTGCTGTTTTTCTGTGTTTTTTTTTTTATGTGGACTGGTTGAGCACAGAAGACCTCAAAGTAAAACTAGATTTTAAATGGTAAGTCCTTCTATATGTGATCTGATTCATGATTACAGCATAACAAAATCATTTCAAATATTTACATTTTTCTGGGAAGGGTTTTCATTTGTACCTGTCAAGTACTGCAGGCTTCAGGAGATTCAAACCATTACATTTCATTTATATCCTTAAGACTTCAATAAGACAAAAACCGTCAGAGATATGAATGCAACTCGGTGGAGGGTTTGACTTTCTTGGCCTTTGTGTGCACAATAACTGGAGAAATTTGCATTTGTCATACAAAAGTCCATGACTTTTAGCATTTAATTTCGTTTCCCTCATATTACCAGGTTTTCCATGACCTCTGAAACCATGCGCTGTCTATTCTGAAAGCAGTTTTTCCTTTCAGCTCATGTCCTTGTTGAAGTAACTGCACATTTGAATAAAAACACTGACTGGTCACACACACGTTCACAGTGACCTGCAGTGAGAAATGCTCCATCCAATCAGAGATCCAGCATGTGTGATTCACATATGAATGAAAAGGGCATGCAAAAAATTTATTCATTCATTAATTTTCCTTCAACCACATAAAAATTACTGCTACCACAGTGACTTGGCAAAGAGTTGAATAGAATTTGCTTTACTGTCAATGCAAGCAGAGCAAACAATTAAATTCTTAAAGCAATTCTACTGTATTTTCCAGTGGCTACATGCATATTGAAACCACAGTGGACCTAAAGCAGATCCTTGCAGTACACCTTACAATATTTCCTAGAGGCAGCATGCAGATATATGCAGATGCATCTGACGTATACAGATATATATGTACAGTATTCATTAACTTTCCTTCAACCACATGGAACTCGCTGCTACTACAGTGACTTCAAAATGAAGGCAGCAAGAAATTAAATTGAATAGAATTTGCTTTATTGTCAATGCAAGCAGAGAAAACAGTTAAATTCTTAAAGCTGTTCTATGGTGTAAAAAAATACAAATATGAATACAGTTGAAGACAAAATTATTAAAAATAATTATTAGCCCTTCAGTGAGATATTAATTCTCCTTCAAAAAATTCCCAATTGATGTTTAATGGAGATCATTTTATTTTGTTCTGAACAATTTTTTTTTTAAGCAAAAACTTGCTGATTTGTGCTTCGTTTTCTCTTTAGTCAATTTAGTGAATTTATCTTGATTTTAAAAACCTCTACATCTACACTACCTGACAAAAGTCTTGTTGTGGATTCCAGTTGTAAGACCAACATATAATAACTTGACTTCTAATTGATCTTTTGAAAAATCATCTGTTGAATCATCTGTTGAACTCCATCCCAATCATCACAAATGTGAAAAAAAGTCACCAGACATGAACATTATTGAGCATGTCTGGGGTAAGATCAAGGAGGAGGCATTGAAGATGAATCCAAAGGATCTTGATGAACTCTGGGAGTCCTGCAAGAACGCTTTCTTTGCCATTCCAGATGACTTTATTAATAAGTTATTTGAGTCATTGCAGAGATGTATGGATGCAGTCCTCCAAGCTCATGGGAGTCATACACAATATTCATTCTTTTTCCACTGCACCATGACTTTATATTCTATACTGTACATTATTTCTGTTCAGTGTCAGGACTTTTGTCTAAGCAAAGTCAAACCTTACTGTCCTAATGAAATCATTAAAAATCAAGTCATGATCATATTTTATTTTGGTAAAATAGGCGTAATCTAGAGGCTTTTGCCTTTCATATAAGCCACTTCTGATTCCAAATGATCAACTAGACGTCGAGTTATTATTTGTTGTTCCTAAAACTTAAATAGGCGGCAAGACTTTTGTCAGGTAGTGTATACTGAAAAAACAAACAAAAAAAAACATTCAAAGATGATTTATTGGATTTTCCAAAGTTATTTTTAAGGTAAGTGGTTGTAAACAATTTATTTGGGCTGAATTTAAACAAACAAATTAAGTTGAACATTACTAAATTTAATTTGTTTGTTTAAACTCAGCCCATATAAATTGTTTGCAACAATTTTGCAGAAACCATTCTTTTCAGTGTATATGGGAAATTTCACCTGTGAAATAATAAATAAATGTATAGGTGCAGTATGTAAGATTGACACCTAGTGGTTGAATCAGGTATTGTAGTCCAAATTCAAAACATTGGAGAGGGTTTTTTCCTCACCCTGCCCCTCTGACAATGACTCCATGCAAATGCAGGTTGCCAGATTGGTGACACCAACAGGAACGAGTGTGCCCAATGGTATCTCATGGCAGTTTGCAACCTTTTGGCTAATTCGTATGACTGTGTACAATCTCAATCATACATTTTAGTATGATTTGCTTATCCACCATAGATGGCTTGGTTTAGTTAGGGGTGGGGTTTGGTGCCACGCCTCCTTTTAGAAATTGCACATTTATGTACGACTGAACTCGAATGAATTTACACGTATTTGCCGCTAAACTGACGTTTTCGCGTGAGATCAGGCTAGCGTACCTGACGATCCATCCTTACACTGTAAGCTGCTCAGCTAATGGTTATGTTTGTAATATTTGTATTATTTGCAAATTAAGAACCACCTCGTATGGATTTTTATAACTCTGAATCTGGGTCTCATTTCGGAGACTGCTGTTGTCCTCCAGAGGTCACAATTTCAGGTGCATCCACGTATATTGATCCAGCGTTCAAGAATGAAATGAAATATAGCTACCGAAATATGTTTGGGAAAACTGGCAGTGGGCAGGTTATAGAGACCAAGACCAGCAGACATTCTGACATGGAATGCACATTCTTTAGCACTGTTTTTCAGATAAACAAGTATGTTCACTTAGCATGTTTCTTAAAAATCTGCAAGCATATTATGGTATTTTTATGCTTTAGAGGATAGGGATGGGCGGTATTTTATCGTTTGCAATTTAATGGGGTAAAAACCCACCCCACGATAATAAAAAAATACTTAACATGATAACGATAAAGCCTATAATTAGTGGAAATAGTAAAATGATTTATTATTACAGTAGTACAAGTCAGATTTGTGTGTTTGAGCCTGTTTACAAACATTGATTTACTGATATTCACTCTAAATTCACCTCATAACACTAGTCGTGTGTAAAAAAAATTGGTGACCAGACGTTTAATATCACAGAATGAAGAAACAAATCATGCTATTATAAGTGATAAAGGCTAGGTCAATTAGCATTGTACTATAAATATACTTTAATGCTTAGAAAATACCCAGGATAACTTGAAGAACACAAATAATACAGATATTGCCTCAAAAGTTTGTTTATTCTCTTCGTGTTAGATCCATTTATTAGTTTCTGTCATCTTTATCCTCATGCAGCGATAGCTGACCATATGTCTTCTTCAGTAAAGTACATGTAGAGATTATGCGTGCAAGGGCACCCTCTAGCATCCTGTATGAATGACACAGACATCACATTTTTGCATATGTGCTCAAGATCTGGAACTCTGGAAACTGGAACTGGAGGTCTGCATTAAATTTCTGAATAAAACGTGGTAACTCTGGTGTAATTTGAACGGGAGTGGGGGGTCTAACAATGTAGCGCTCCTGAGTCCCGACGTTATTTCGGAACAGCATATCTGCGATTTCCTCATTCTTATTGAGCACCGGTACAGCCAGTGCTCACGACTGTTACACACGCTGAACGCATGGACCAGTGCTTTCTGGACGTGCATTTTATTCTGTGCGGACATCATCTGCATAACGGTCCTCAGAGTGGAGCGCCATGCATTTTAGAATTCTAAACATAGATTCCTGTCAGGGTACGCACACCGGTGCTGCAAGTCGGTAGCTGTCCGTGGCACCCATCTACGACTCACTGTTCATATTTCTTCCGCGACACAGAGCACTATCTGAATAGTTTAATTTTAAATAACATGCGGATGTGCGCGCCCGGCGAATGTTACTCCCAACTGTCATATGCGCACCACATCCGGTGTGTGACCAGCTTCAGAAGACTGGAACCTCAGGCGGCACTCATGTCTCATCACAAAGGGGCAAACAAAACTGACATTTAGCCTACAATCCTTGCACAACCTAGAGTTTTATCTGTTATCTCTCTCTCTTTTGATAGTACCCAATTTAAACGTGAAATTTTGGAAACCAGATCTAAATATAGCGGGAACGGTCTGGTCGGGTAGAAAATTTTTTCTAAGTGGGCAGCGGGGGAAACAGCTGGAGTGGTCGGGTGCGGAATAAAACCTGGCGGAAGCGGGACAAAAACATCAGTCCCACGCAGACCTCTAACTGGAGCACTGTCCTGCAAAGTTTATTACATGCTTCAGCAGATCTGCTTGTGTGTTTTAAATGAACCTGAAAAGCTTGATCAGCTGCTTCAGTGTTTAAATATGGTTGAGCTCTGCAAGACAATGGGCATGCAGGAGCAAGGTTAAAGTGTATAAAATAGAAAAGTAAAAAAACAAAAACATGAGAATTTATACTTTTCTCTTAATGTACTGGATTTTTTTGGTCTCTCAGTTGATGCATATAAATTATCGTCAAAATTATCGCCATCGCAATCGATACCAGAAAATATCACAATATCATTTTAAGTCCATATCGCCCATCCTTTTTTAGAGGGGTCAAATACAGCACGTACATATAGCATCAAAACAAGACACAAATACTTCTGGAAAATCTGTGTGCCATTTCTAAGAGCGTTTCAGCCCTGTGTTTGGACAGTCTTATTACATCTCGCAGATTTCCATTCTGAAGGCTAAATTGTTTTCCTCCCATCTGCTTCTGACATTTTCATAAAGAAGCGTCTTGTTGTCTGATTAAGCTGCACAATACAGCGACCGTTCTGTATTTAGTGTTCATTTCCATCCTACTCTCGATAAGTGCCGTTGAGCTTCATGTGTTGTCCACTAATGATCAGCAAGCAGCTTCTGGTCAATCAGTGACTCTCAGTAATTGATTGGAGGATGAGCATCAGATAGATAATCCATGCCTCGCTGACCACGATGGACCTTTTCTATTTTCCTTTCATACGGAGAGGTAATTAATTCTGCGGCGGTCCTGTAGAGTTCAGTCATTATGTTGAATGTAAAGCTGTTTCAGGCCTTTAATTAGGAACATAAAAGCCTCGCTCAGGTGTCCTTTTATGGGACGTATAGCCATACAGAAGAGCTGAAATTTAATTACATTTCAATTCGAATGGGTTTGAGCACAGTGAATGTTTTATTTTACTGAGACACCTGTGAAAGGACATTCTATGAAATTACATCTAGAAATTTGAGTGGTTTTTGTCTAGGCCATTTTTTCCATTGAGCTATAGTGATGATGGTGGTTGCCGTGGTTTCTAAGGTGTTGCTATGGTGTAGTTGGGTTTTTGCTGTTGTTTGCTACAATGTTGCTATAGGGTTATCTATGTGGTTTAGGGTCTTGCTGTGGTCTTGGTGTTTGCTACTGTGTTGCTAGTTGTGCTTTTTTTAATAGGATGATCTTGGTGGTTTCTAGGGTGTTGCTATGGTGTTTTTGGGGTTTGAGTTGGTGATCCTGGTAGTTTTTAGGGGTTTTCTATTGTGCTTTTTTTAATAGGATGATCTTGGTGGTTTCTCGGGTGTTGCTATGGGATTTAAGAGTGTGATCTTTGTGGTTTCTATGTTGTTGCTATGGCGTTCTTAGTGTTTGATTTGGTGATCTTGGTGTTTGATAATGTGATTGTGGTGGTTTCTAGGGTGCTGCTATGATGTTCTTGGTGTTTGCATGGCATATATTGATGGTTTCAAGGGTGTTGCTATGGTGTTTTTGATGTTTGAGTCGGTGATCATGATGGGGTCAAGGGTGTTGCTATCATGTTCTTGTTCTTGTTCTTCTGAGACACCTGTGAAAGGACATTCTATGAAATTACACCTAGATATTTGAGTGGTTTTTGTCTAGGCTGTTTGCCATGGAGCTATATAGTGTTGATGGTGGTTGCCGTGGTTTCTAAGGTGTTGCTATTGTGTAGTTGGGTTTTTGCTATTGTTTGCTACAATGTTGCTATAGGGTTATCTATGAGGTTTAGGGTCTTGCTGTGGTCTTGGTGTTTGCTACTGTGTTGCTATGGTGTTTTTGGTGTTTAATATTGTAATCATCGAGGTTTTTAGGGTGTTGTCATGGTGTTCTTGGTTTTTGAGTGGTTGATCTTGATTGTTTTAGTGTGTTGCTATAGTGTTCTTGGCATTTGAGTTGGTGATCCTGGTAGTTTCTAGGGTGTTTCTATGGTGCTCTTGTTTTTCTTTTTTTTAATAGGGTGTTGCTATGGGATTTAAGAGTGTGATGTTTGTGGTTTCTATGTTGTGGCTATGGATTTGTTAGTGTTTGATATGGTGATCCTGATGTTTGATATTGTGATCCTGGGGGTTTCTAGGGTGTTGCTTTGATGTTCTTGGTGTTTGCATGGCATATCTTGATGGTCTCGAGAGTGTTGCTATGGTGTTTTATATTGTGATCATGGCGGTTTCTAGGGTGTTGCCTTGGTGTTCTTGAGTGACCTTGATGGTTTCTAGGGTGTTGCTATGGTGTTTTTGGGGTTTGAGTTGGTGATCCTGGTAGTTTCTAGGGTGTCTCTATGGTGGTTTTTTAATAGGATGATCTTGGTGGTATCTAGGGTGTTGCTATGGTGTTTGAGAGTGTGATCTTTGTGGTTTTTTATGTTGTTGCTATGGCACTCTTAGTGTTTGATTTGGTGGTCTTGGTGTTTGATATTGTGATTCTGGTGGTTTCTAGGGTGCTGCTATGGTGTTTTTGATGTTTGCATGGCAGATCTTGATGATCTTAATGGTGTTGCTATGGTGTTTTTTATGTTTGTGTGGGCAATCATGATGGTTTCTAGGGTGTTGCTACCATGTACTTTTTTTTGATGATGTTAACTTGTTATTTTCTAGGGTGTTGCTATGGTGTTCTGATGGCGTTTTGATGGCATGTATGGTGTTTTGTTGTTTGATAGGGTAAACCTGTTATTTGATATTGTAATCATGGTGATTGCTAGGGTGTTACTATGTTGTTTTTGGTGTTTGGGTGATCCTGATATATTCTAGAGTGTTGCTATCCTGTTCTTGTTTTTTATGGGGTGATCTTGGTGGTTTCTAGGGTGTTGCTATGGTGTTCTTGGTGTTTGATACGATGATCAAGTTGTTTGTTATTGGATCATGGTGGTTTTAAGGTTGTTTCTATCGTGTTTTTGGTGTTTGGGGGATCATAACGGTTTCTAGAGTGTTGCTATGGGGTTTGAGAGGGGGTGTTATTGGTGGTTTCTTTGATGTTGCTATAGTAATCTTGGTGGTGTCAAGGGTGTTGCTAGGGTGTTCTTGGTGTTTGGTAGAGTGATCCTTGTGTTTGATTTAGCAAACTTTGTGGTTTCTATGGTTTTGCTACAGTATGTTGTTTTGGTGTTTGATATTGCATTCCTAGTAGTTTCTTGGGTGTTGCTATGGTGCTCTTGGTGGTTGAGTAATGTTGCTAGTTTCTAGCTTGTTGCTATTGTGTTCTTTGGGGTTTGAGAGGGTGATTGGTGGTTTATAGGTTGTTGCTATGGTGTTTCTAGTGTTTAATAGGGTGATCTTGGTGGTTTTTTTAAGGTGTCGCTGGGGTGAATTTGCTAGGGGGCCTTGGTGCTTATGACATGGATTATGGTGGTTAATAGGGTGTTGCTAGATTGGTCATGTTATTTACAATAGTGGTTTTGGTGGTCTCCAGAATGTTATGGTGGTGTTGGTGTTTGCTAATGTGTTGCTATCATGGTCTTGGTGGTTTCTAGGGTGTTGCTGTAAGTGGGTTTAGTTATTTCTTTTTATTTATTTATTTTATTAATTCTAGTAGTAGTAGCAATATATATATATTGTTTTGTTAGTTTTTTTGTAACAAATAGCTAACATAGTAACTATGTGTGAGTGTCAAACCAGTGGTGATGTCAGTTGATTTACTGTGCAATCACGATCACTTAGCACTTGAGTTTCAATTCTGCCTGAGGGCGGGGTTTGTGGTTGCGACTTTATGACTTGTGAATAATTCATGAGGTTGTGTAGGACCCCCATTCTCAGCTCAAGAAGGAAAAACTACTCATTATCTTCTTTTTGTTTATCTCTGCCACAACAACAGATTTAAATGGATTCGCACACACATACAATCACAGTCAACATAATCAATCAGTGTCTGAAGTGCTGCTGCTAAAATAGTGTGTGTAGGGTTTGGTTTTTCACCCTTCGAGGATAAAAACAATTGCCTCTGAACGCAAATGTAGTAAGGACTTGAATTGATTTATTCCTTTTTCACTCCATTTTCTTTTACCAATGCTATACATCCAGTTTTATGTTGTAAAACAAATACATATAAAACATTAGAAAAATGGATAACTTTGTGAAATAAATATACAATATTTACTACATTTAAATTGATGTGACAATTTACAATCAGCCAATCAGAGCATACTTGATGTGTAATATTCAGCTGTGCAGACCAATCAGATTCCACTGTGGGTGTGGCTACAAAGTATGACTGAGAAAATGTCTTAAGTCATTTATTAAGTTTTCAGCATTTTATTTTTTCGGATTATTAGTATAGTATTAGAATAACTTTTAACTAGATGAATTCTGCTGCTGCTGCCATATCTGCCACCCATTGCCTGAAATCGGCAAAAAAAACAGGCAATTACACTTATCAACCACAAGTCATGAGAGGAAGTTGCATAGTGTTGTTTTAATACTAATATTTCTGAATGATCAGTTTAAAAAAAAAAAAAAAATCAGAAGACTAATCTCTGTTGCAAATTTGTGCAATTTTTTGCAATGTTTACTAAGTGTCAATAAGAAAACCTATAGTAAAATGACAGCATTTCCGAAGTCAACCAATGTAATGCAAATAAAACTCATCCTCTCTTGATTATTCGAAAAATAATGGCGGAAGAGTGCGATCTACTTTGTTGGTAACAGGCAATTGCACTTATCAACCACAAGGGGGAGCCATGAGAGAAGGTTGCATATTGTTGCTGTAATACTAGCATTTAATCAAAATGATCAGTTTAGTTAAAACTTGCCTTCCTAATAACAAATCACTAGGAAATTTTCCATTGCAAATTTGCACTTATTTTTTTGCAATATTTTTAAGTGTCAAGAATAAAAAAAATTATTGTGAAATGACAGCATTTCTGATGTCAACCAATGTTATGCAAATAAAATGCAATATCTTCGAAATGTCAGTAATAAAAAAAATGCTCGCAAAATGACATTTCCGATGTCAACCAACGTTATGCAAATAAAACTCATCCTATCACCATTAGTTAATCCAAAAATAATGGCGGAAGAGTGCAATCTGCTTTGTTGGTAACAGGAAACTGCACTTATCAACCACAAGGTGGGGCCATAAGAGAATGTTGCGTAGTGTTGCTTTATTATTTGTATTTAATCAGTACGATCAGTTTAGTTGAAAAAACTTTGTCTTCCCAATAACAAATCACTAGGAAATTTTTTTTGCAATATTTTCGAAGTGTCAGTAATAATGATAAAAAAAAGATCGCAAAATGACAGCATTTCTGGTGTCAACCAATGTTATGCAAATACAACTTTTCCTATCACGAGTATTCAATCCAAAATTAATGGTGGATGAGTGTGATCTGCTTTATTGCTAACAGGCAACTGCACTTATTAACCACAAGGGGGAGCCATGAGAGAAATTGCATAGTGTTGCTTTATTACTAGTATTTAATCAGAACAATCAGTTTAGTTTAAAAAAACTTGCTTTCCCAATAACAAATCACTAGGACATTTTTTCATTTGAAATTTGCATTTATATTTATATTTGCAATATTTTCGAAATGTCAGTAATAAAAAAAAAAATGCTCGCAAAATGACATTTCCGATGTCAACCAATGTTATGCAAATAAAACTCATCCTTTCATGATTAGGCAATCCAAAAATAATAATGGAAGAGTGTGATCTGCTTTGTTGGTAAAAGGCAATTGCACTTATCAACCACAAGGGGGAGTTGCGAGAGAAAGTTGCATAGTGTTACTTTCATTCATTCATTCATTTTCTTTTCGGCTTAGTCCCTTTATTAATCTGGGGTCGCCACAGCGGAATGAACCGCAAACTTATCCAGCATATGTTCTACGCAGCGGATGCCCTTCCAGCTGCAACCCATCTCTGGGAAACATCCATACACACTCATTCACACGCATACACTACGGACAATTTTAGCTTACCCAATTCACCTATACCACATGTCTTTGGACTTGTGGGGGAAACCGGAGCACCCGGAGGAAACCCACGCGAACACGGGGAGAACATGCAAACTCCACACAGAAACGCCAACTGACCCAGCCGAGGCTCGAACCAGCGACCTTCTTGCTGTGAGGCGAACGTGCTACCCACTGCGCCACCGCGTCGCCCCTAGTGTTACTTTAATACTGGTATTTAATCAGTACGATCAGTTTAGTAAAAAAAAAAACAAAAAAAAAAAACTTGCCTTTCCAATAACAAATGGCTAGGTGAGTTTCTGTTACAAATTTGTCAAATTTTTGGTGATATTTTCTAAGTGTCAATAAAAAACTATTGCGAAATGACAGTTTTCAAAGTCAAACAATGTTATGCAAATAAAACTCATCCTATCACGAATATTCAATCCAAAATTAATGGTGTATGAGTGTGATCTGCTTTGTTGCTAATGATCAGAACGATAAGTTTAGTTGAAAAACGAAGTTTAGTTGTTATTGTCTTCCCAATAACAAATCACTAGGACATTTTCCATTTGAAATTTTATTATTAAAATAATTTTTCCAATATTTTCGAAATGTCAGTAATAAAAAAATGCTCGCAAAATGACATTTCCGATGTCAACCAATGTTATGCAAATAAAACTCTCATGATTGTTCAATCAAAAAATAATGGCAGAAGAGTGCGGTCTGCTTTGTTGGTAACGGGCAATTGCACTTATAAACCACAAGGGGGAGTCGCGAGAGAAAGTTGCATAGAGTTGCTTTAATACTAGTATTTAATCAGAACGATCAGTTTAGTTTAAAATACTTGCCTTCCCAATAATTAATCACTAGGTGAGTTTCTGTTGCAAAATTGCGCAATTGATCACAGTCAATGCACTAGTTATTTTTTATTTAATACACGTTATAATAATATAAAAAAATAAAAACAATAGTTTTAATGTCAAGGCAAGCCCCATGTACTTGTGATCTGCCATGTATGTGTTTTCTTTTTTTCTTCTGGGAGTTTAAAGTGTGAAGTGTCATAGACATGTGGATTCAGAAAATGTTGCTTTGAATTTAATGTTGCCTTATTATTATTATTTATTATTATTATCATTATTATTACAACTTTTATTACTGTCCTTACTTTGCTTTTAGGAAAATCTCTGTCCCATCTTTGATTATATGCCTTTTTTATTATTATTTACATGCACCATGTGACCTTTAAATGCAAAACAAAATCCACTGCGATATATATGCTTTTTTCGAATCGTCTGAAAACATGACAGCGCAAAAACCTTTTTTATTTTGGCAAAATATGGGTGTTTAATTAAATGATTAATTTCCATTAGACAGCATAATTTCAATTTGTGCAATTTGAAACATAACAGGCATCACGGTGGCGCAGTGGGTAGCCCGATCACCTCACAGCAAGAAGGTCGCTGGTTCGAGCCTCGGCTGGGTCAGTTGGCATTTCTGTGTGGAGTTTGCATGTTCTCCCCATGTTGGTGTGGGTTTCCTCCGGGTGCTCCGGTTTCTCCCACAGTCCAAAGACATGCGGTACAGGTGAATTGAGTAAGCTAAATTGTCCGTAGTGTATGTGTGTGAATGCAAGAGTGTATGGGTGTTTCCCAGTGATGGGTTGCGGCTGGAAGGGCATCCGCTGCATTAAACGTGCTGGATAAGTTTGCGGTTCATTCCGCTGTGGCGACCCCTGATTAATAAAGGGACTAAGCCAAAAAGAAAATGAATGAATGAATGAATGAATGAAACATGACAGAAACACAGCCACTGTCACTGAATCAACTACCTGCAGCCTGAACATTCCGCTAAACATCTCCCATTTTGTGTCCCACAACAGGATAAACATCATAAAGGCTTGGACTGACATTTCCCTCAAGCTGACAGCATCTTATTGGGGCATCTGTCAAGAGAAAGCCTGAAGGTAAGACTCGTCACATGATGATCCATTATCGTCAGTGACGCACACACACACAAACAAAACCTTTGTTCAAATACCAGCAAACATCAGTCACACTCTATTTAAACCCACTGGGAAGCAGCAGGTTCATTACTCCTAATGAACATAATTATACTGGTTGGAAATCTCATTTGGCCGCCTCACAGCTCTTTTAACTTGTAGATTTGATCATAAAATCAATAGATGAATCACTCGCGTAAAATGAAGTACAGTTCTGTGAACCAACAACAGTCGGCAGGCTCTATAGGGACTTTTTATTTTTAAATGTTTCTAGTAAAGATTGAAGTACAGCAGGCCAGCAATACTAACATTATCCCAGTGTTTCCTTCTGCTTCCCTGTCCTTGATCCCTGTGGATGGAAGCGAAGCACCTGGAGGTAAACACACGCACACACGCACACACACACGCACGCACGCACGCACGCACACACACACACACACACACGCAAACAATCGATAGCCAATCAGATCATCAGTGTTTTGTGTTCTTCAGTAATTACCTGTGCTGTTCCCCTGCAGCTCTTTGATAAAGCACTTGTTTGTGTTTGTGTGTGATTTGTGTGATTGAGGTAATTTCCTTCCTTCCAGCGGCATCACCTTTCACTCATTTATTTCTGTCTTTCATCAGAAGATGTACTGAATCTTGTGGATCATGTACTGAATCCGGGTAGCATCTGTGTAATGAAAGGCTTATGAATATGTAATGATATGCAGATTCATTCTGATATGTTAAATGAGAGCATTCTGTTTCATTCAGAGTCTATGGACACAGCATTTCTGACGGCTTCTGCTTTTACATCTTCATTTGATCTTCTTGTTATACTTTTTTCCATTGTTGCAATGTTAATTATTAAATATAGACTAGTTCAACTTAAATATTTAACTTGACATCAATTATTTGCTTGCATCTTTCTCAGTTGTTGAACTGACAACAATGATATTGATATATATATATATATTTATTTCACTACCTGACAAAAGTCTTGTCGTGGATCAAGAGCAACAAATAATAACTTGACTTCTAGTTGATCATTTGGAAAAGTTGCAGAAGGTAGATTTTTCCGATGAATCATCTGTTGAACTGCATCCCAATCATCACAAATACTGCAGAAGACCTATTGGAACCCGCATGGACCCAAGATTCTCACAGAAATCAGTCAAGTTTGGTGAAGGAAAAATCATGGTGTGGGGTTACATTCAGTATGGGGGCGTGCGAGAGATCTGCAGAGTGGATGGCAACATCAACAACCTGAGGTATCAAGACATTTGTGCTGCCCATTACATTACAAACCACAGGAGAGGGAAAATTCTTCAGCAGGATAGCGCTCCTTCTCATACTTCAGCCTCCACATCAAAGTTCCTGAAAGCAAAGAAGGTCAAGGTGCTCTACGATTGGCCAGCCCAGTCCCCAGACATGAACATTATTGAGCATGTCTGGGGTAAGAAGAAGGAGGAGGCATTGAAGATGAATCCAAAGAATCTTGATGAACTCTGGGAGTCCTGCAAGAACGCTTTCTTTGCCGTTCCAGATGACTTTATTAATAAGTTATTTGAGTCATTGCAGAGATGTATGGATGCAGTCCTCCAAGCTCATGGGAGTCTGACACAATATTCATTCTGTTTCCACTGCACCATGACTTTATATTCTATACTGTACATTATTTCTGTTCAGTGACAAGACTTTTGTCTAAGCAAAGTCAAACCTTACTGTCCTAATGAAATAACTAAAAATCAAGGCGTGAACATATTTTATTTTATTTAAAATAAGTGTCATCTAGAGGCCTTTGCCTTTCATATAAGCCACTTCTGATACCAAATGATCAACTAGAAGTCAAGTTATTATTTGTTGCTCCCAAAACTTGGATAGGCGACAAGACTTTTGTCAGGTAGTGTATGTATATATGATGCAAATTTAAGTAGTAATAAACTACGAAGAACTATGAACTTTACTAAAATTACTACATATTTTAATGTTATTTAAATGTGAATTTTATATAAAAAATTGTAAATGGTATTAAAATGTGTAGAAGTAATAGTAAAAATAAAATATATCATAATATAAAATAATATACAAAAAGTATTTAAAAACTAATTAATATAGTAAAAAATGTGCATTAACCTGATTTAAAATTTCAGACAGTTTTTGATGATTTAAATAGGAAACATACTGAGGTCATGTGAAGTGTGGATTTTTTGTTGTTGTTGAATTTACATTTAGAAATTGCTGGTCAATTTTACAAATAATTACAAAGTTAAAGCAAGAACACACAGTTAAATGTAAAATTTGAAGTAGAAAAAGCTGAAATAGTATTTTTATTTCATATTGTTTTGTAAATGTACTCCAGTAATGTTTTTTTATTTTTTTTAATAGTGCTTTTTTTTATAAAGTATAGAGTAAATGGCTAAATAAGCAGTGCTAGTGTTTAATTCAACCACAATTATTCTAAAATTACTGTATTTGACAGAAAATATAATATATATAAAAATAAATAATACATATATATAAATACAATACATATTTAATATTATATTTTATTTAAAATACAGTAATTTTAGAATAATTGTCTCATTTCATTCTCATTTCAATAATGTGTTAATTCAGTATAACGTGCCATTTTTCTGGCCTGGTTAATACAATTTTCTATCAGTTTCTAAAATGCAAAATTGAAAATTGCATGTACATCATATTGTTCAGTGTATCTTCTTATAAATGTCCTATATTTTGAATAAACAACAATTGCAAGCATTTTGTACTTTGCTTTTTATACTTAATTGATGAATTGAACCATTGCACATGTAAAAATCCAACTGAGTATCTGCACATCTGAAAGTGGGTAAAGGGCAAGTTTGATGTGTGTGTGTGTGTGTGTGTGTCTGATGTTTTCAGGTACTTCACCAGGCTGAAGACCGGAGAGAAAGAAAACAACGCAGGCTGAGTGTGTCCTATTTAGGATTCAGGGTCACTGTACATAGCTCCAGGCTCTGACTGTGCTAAACACTGCAGCAGAACTGATCTATAATCAGACCCACAACAGTGACCTGAGAGTTGCTGTTAACAATAGTGTCCAAACACAGCGAGCACAGGTGTAGAAGAGGATCAGTGTGTTGGGATCTGGGGCGGCGTCCAAAATCAACTGCTACTCGACTAGGTACTACATTTGAATTTGAATTTACTACACGACACTTAGAAAAGTATGTTCTTTATATATTTCTATGTTCTTTATACACTCACCGGCCACTTTATTAGGTACACCTTACTAGTACGGGTTGGATTCACTTTCGCCTTCAGAAGCGCCTTAATCCTTCGTGGCATAGATTCAACAAGTTCCTGGAAATATTCCTCAGAGATTTTGGTCCATATTGACATGATAGCATCACGCAGTTGCTGCAGATTTGTTGGCTCCACATCCATAATGCGAAAATCCCGTTCCACCACATCCCAAAGGTGCTCTTTTGGATTGAGTTCTGGTGACTGTGGAGGCCATTTGTGTACAGTGAACTCATTGTCATGTTCAAGAAAACAGTCTGAGATGATTCGCACTTTATGACATGCTGCGTTATCCTGCTGGAAGTAGCCATCAGAAGATGGATACACTATGGTCATAAAGGGATGGACATGGTCAGGAACAATACTCAAGTAGGCAGTGGCATTGACACAATGCTCAGTTGGGCCCAAAGTGTGCCAAGAAAATATCCCCCACACCATTACACCACCACCACCAGCCTGGACAGTTGATACAAGGCAGGATGGATCCATGCTTTTATGGTGTTGAAACCAAATTCTGACCCTACCACCTGAATGTCGCAGCAGAAATCGAGACTCATCAGACCAGGCAACGTTTTCCCAATCTTCTATTGTCCAATTTTGGTGAGCCTGTGCCAATTGTATCCTCAGTTTCCTGTTCTTAGCTGACAGGAGTGGCACCCGGTGTGGTCTTCTGCTGCTGTAACCCATCTGCCTCAAGGCTGGATGTTTTGTGCGTTCAGAGATGCCCTTTCTATCAGCTCGAACCAGTCTGGCCATTGTCCTCTGACCTCTGGCATCAACAAGGCATTTGCGCCCACAGAACTGCCGCTCACTGGATATTTTCTCTTTTTCGGACCATTCTCTGTAAACCCTAGATATGGTTGTGTGTGAAAGTCCCAGTAGATCAGCAGTTTCGGAAATACTCAGACCAGCCCGTCTGGCACCAACAACCATGCCACGTTCAAAATCACTTAAATCACCTTTCTTCCCCATTCTGATGCTCGGTTTGAACTGCAGCAGATCGTCTTGACCATGTCTACATGCCTAAATGCACTGAGTTGCTGTCATGTGATTGGCTGATTAGAAATTTGTGTTAACGAGCAGTTGGACAGGTGTACCTAATAAAGTGGCCAGTGAGTGTATATTCCCATAAAGTATGTTCTTTGTATATTCCTTAATGTACCCTTATGACTAGTTTTGTTGCCCATGGTAGATTTACCTTTAGAGACTAGAGCCAAAATTTAAATTCTTGGTAAGATACGCAGAGACAGACATTGTGGTTAAAAAAATGGTATAAACATAGGCAGCAGTGTTACAAGTCTTTGATGGAGTGATTACATAACAGAGCATGCAGAGTTTCCTCAACAATTAAGCTCATGTTTTTACCATATGTTCACTCTACAGTGTAAAGCCCAATCTAAAATGTTATAAAGAAAGGGATAATAAGAAGGAAAGGAGGCGGTAATATAAAAGCTTCTTTGAATAGACTTTATATTTACCACTACGTTACATAAAACTTACATAAATTGCAGGAGAATTATGATATGACTTCAGAGGACTTGAAATAAAGCTGTTTAGATTTTTATAACATTTTCATGGTTCTTCTTTCTTTCTGTTTTTATAGCTTGACGATTTCATCTCCTGGTGTGCATTTGTTTTATATAAAAGAGCAGCACAGACATTCTTCGAAACATCTTATTTTGTGTCCCGCAGAAGAAAAGTCATGAAGCAACATGAAGGTAAGTAAGTAGCTATGTTTCCATCAAAAGATGTGAATTAAACTTATGCAGTTCAGTTTTTTCATATTATTATTATTATTATTATTATTACTATTTCAAATTTTTGGACCTATTCGTCCACCCAAATATACCCGTCACTTTTTTTGATAGGGTGGCATTAATAAGAACAAAGTGTTGGTAGTCTGTCTGACTCTCGGAGG
>CAIGQV010019355.1:3068552-3086825 GCA_903798115.1 Danio jaintianensis
CAATAGGAGAACACAAAAATTCTCTGTGCAAAACCTTCAAACTTGGTGAATGAAAATGGTTTTCGGTCAAATGTTTGTTGTCCAATGTGTTTTGGGTGTTGCTATGGCAATGCTACAGTGTTCCAGGTATTTGTCAGACTGTTGCTATGCAGTTGCTAGGGTAATCAGTGTTTAGAATGTATGTGCTTTGTAGAATATTACATTTAAAAAAATGGTTTCTGTGTTGTTGCCAGGGTGTTACTTTATGGTTGCTAAGGAGTTCTGATTGTTAAAAGTTGACCAATAAGAGAACATGAAAATCTTCTGTGCAAAGTCTTCACACTTGGTGAATGAAAATGGTTTTCGGTCAAATGGTTGTCATATAATGTGTTTTGGGTGTTGCTATGGGAATACTACAGTGTTTCATATTTTTGTCAAACTGTTGCCATGCAGTTGCTAGGGTCTTCAGAACAATGTTTAGAATGTATGTGCTTGGTAGAATATACATTTGTTTTGAAATGTCTCTGTGTTGTTGCCAGGGTGTTGCTTTGCCATTGCTAAGGAGTTCTGATTGGTAAAAGTTGACCAATAGGAGAACATGAAAATCTTCTGTGCTTCAAATATGTTAAATAAAAATGAATTTTGGTTAAATAGTTGTCATCTAATGCGTTTTGGGTGTTGCTATGGCAATACTACAGTGTTCCATTTTTTGTCAGACTGTTGCTATGCAGTTGCTAGTCATTTTGAGTCACGTTGCTATGTGTTTTTTTACATAAATGGTTTTTGCATGTTGATAGGCTGTTCTGGGTTATTTCCAGGGTGTTGCTATGCAGTTGCTAGTCATCTTAAGTCACGTTGCTTTGTAATTTTATGTCAATGGTTTTTGCATGTTGACAGGGTGTTCTGGGTTATTCCTAGGCTGTTGCTATGCAGTTGCTAGTCATCTTGAGTAACATCGCTATGTAATTTTATGTAAATGGTTTTTGCATATTGATAGGCTGTTCTGGTTTTTTTCCAGGGTGTTGCTATGCAGTTGCTAGTCATCTTGAGTCATGTTGCTATGTAACATTGTTTTTCGATGTTGATAGGGTGTTCTGGGTTATCCCCATGGTGTTGCTATGCAGTTACTAGTCAACTTGAGTCACATTGCTATGTAATTTTATGTAAATGTTTTTTTTAATTTGTCATGTTGATAGGGTGTTCTGGGTTATTCCCAGGGTGTTGCTATGCAGTTTCTAAGGTGTTCTGATTGGTTGTTTGGTGAATTCAAACAGGCAACATCACAAACATCCATTACACACATCTACTACAAGTTTGGTGTGGGTATATGCAGTAAAGTTTGATTTTTACTCTTCCAGGTTTGTTCAATGCACTAACACCCCAAGTGTGTCCAACAATATAAGTGCTGCTTGACTTAGCAAACCGCTCTAATAACCAGCTGTGAAATGCAAATTCATTATCATTAGATCCTTGAAAGTGTGTAATTTCCATTCAGAGATTACTGAACCCAGCGCAGGAGCAGAATAATCGTTAGAGGACATTATGCGAATAACGCGAGCGGGAGAGAGTGGGCTGTTAATTAGGGACTACGGGTTAATTCAACAACATTAACAGGAGGTTTGTTTGTGCTGTGCGCTATAAGGTCAGACTGAATTTGCGATGGCACAGGTTAATAATCATAAGTAATGCACACAGGCGCATGCAGACACATTATCATTATGCGGCTATGCAGTTGCTAAGGTGTGTTCTGAGTGTGTTGCTATGCATTTGTGTTGTGGGTTGCTATGCGGTCACACCAGTTTACAATACTTTGCATTTTCATGCCCTAAAATTCTGTTGTTGTGTAAAAGAACAGCCTAAACATGATGTTGTGTATACATATACTAGGAAATATCTTGTAAGATATTTCTCTGACTTCAGTGTGCAAGATTGTTTGTTTGTTTGTTTTTCAACAGGTGAAAATAGTACATCTTGTTTGGGTGTTGCTATGCAGTTGCTAAGGTTGTCAAGTCAGTTTTCACATGCTTCTATGATGGTGTTCTAAGTATTTATCCAGGGTGTTGATATGTATGTTGTCGTGCACTTGATGGAGTGTTTTAATTGGTTGCTGTGCTGTTGCTATCCCAGCGGGCACCTTGATGTCAAAACAACATCAAAAATGCAAATCAATTTGACATCAGTTGACTATCTTGATGTCAAATTGACATCTTAAATTGGTGTCAAAAATTGGTTACAGAACTGTTCTCTAATCAATTTTTGACCTGCTTTTGACACCAATTTTAGATGTCAATTTGATGTCGTTTTGACATCATGGTAGATTACATGCATTATAGAGATAAAAAAACTAGTGAGAATTATGTAGTTGAAGCTTTCAGATAAATAACATTTTTAATTATAACAATTTATATGTCATTTTTTTGGTGATCAAAAGGCCATCAATGTGTGGATGTCAAATAAACGTCTCTATTCTGACATTAAATTGTTTTGCTTTTTGACACCATGCTTGATGTCAATTTTATGTCATTATGACGTCAAGATGCCTGCCAGGATGGTGTTGCTATGTAGTTTCTTTGTGGTTGCTATGGAGTTGCACCAGTTTTGAACCATGTTTCCGCATACTGCTATAATGTTGTTATAGTGTTCTGAATGTTTTCTTAGCATGTTTGACAGAGTAAGGGAATTTATATAGTATTTAATTCATCTTTATTTCTATAGCGCTTTTACAATGTAGATTATGTCAAAGCAGCTTAACATAGAAGAGTGCAGTGAATTGAAACAGTGTCAGTCCAGTTTTCAGAGTTTAAGTTCAGTTTAGTTCAGTTCAGTCTGGTTTAATTTTCACTGCTTAAAGTCCAAACACTAAAGAGCAAATCCATCGATGCGCAGCTCCACAGGTCCCGAACCATGCATAGTATTTCCTATATTTGTTTTATTGAAAAAAGTATTATTCTATTTATTTTAGCTAGAATAAAAGTATTTTTTTTATTTTTACAAAAGTTTTAGGTCAATAAAATTCCCCCTCTTAAAAAATATTATTTTCGATTGGCTACAGAACAAACCACTGTTTTCCAATGACTTTCCTAATTAACCTAACTTTCCTAAGTTAACTAAGTTAACCTAATAAACCTAGTTTAGCCTTTAAATTGCACTTTAAGCTGAATACTAAAATCTTGCCATATGAAAATATCATTATGTACTGTCATCATGGCAAAGACAAAAGAAATGTGTTAAAAATGTGTTAAAAAAAATATTCTCTCATATAAACAGCACACATATTTAGAAAAACATCTAAAATTTCACAGGAGGGCTAATCATTTTCCCTTCAACTGTACAAAGCATGATCTGAGCCCTGGTCCATGTCCTGCAATCAGACGGGTTAAAGTTGGAAACTTTTAGGTTAGTGGTTCCTCTAATGGTAATTTTCGGCAGACGGCACTAATTAAAGGCAGAGCTGAAGAAGAGGAGTAAGTGGAGTAGAAAGGGAAAGAGAGTTGAGTGTGTCTGTCCTGGATCTGTCGGTGGCTTTAATGATGAAAAGCAGCATTAATCAGGTCTGTCCAACAGACGCGAGAGGAGAACTTCAGCTCCCCAAAATTAGCCCTGCTGCTAAAGCGCTGCCGCCCCGGACAGGAATACCCTGATCCACTTATTCCTGCTCTCTCCCTCCAACACTTTCCACATCAGTCTTATGAGCCTCCATTTCTGAGCCTTCTAGATCTTCCTTTTATGAAGCGTTGAGCTTGTTACAGTTCACATATCACAGTTCTAGCTATAAAATAAATAGTGTTGCATGTTGCTGTCCAGTATATTGAATGATTGCTATGCTGTTGCTAGGGTGTTGCAATGCAGTTGTGATTAGCTATATGTGTTTTACATTACAAAAAATTGGACCTATAATGCAAAAATCACTTTTATAAGGG
Organism: Danio jaintianensis; assembly: GCA_903798115.1. NCBI lineage: Eukaryota > Metazoa > Chordata > Actinopteri > Cypriniformes > Danionidae > Danio > Danio jaintianensis. The sequence continues at coordinate 3,072,452 of CAIGQV010019355.1, forward strand.
CTTTAAACACAGTTGTGTGGGGACAGTGTGTGAATATAACCAGCTTCTAATGGTAAAACTGTATTAATTAAATTGTTATAGTCACTTTCAACAAAGTCACTTGTATATGTTCATTTTTACACAGACATTGCGTGGGATCAGGACCAAACCTAATGGCCTGTTTCCATTGAGTGGTACAGTACAGTACGGATCGGTATGCTTTTAGGGCCGTTTCCACTGTCAAAACCTAAAAGTGAACGCACCGTCCTGTTGTTGTTTACGAGGCCATTCAAAGTGCGAGCGGTTTCACTTTCTCCAGAGAGCTCCCGATCGCTCGCCGCGCTTCTGTATTTGAAATAACAAACTTCTTGAGCTGATGATAAAAACGTGTGCGTGATTATTAAAGTGCTTCTAACATCCAATCCTTTCAGAAATGGACAAACGCAGAGTGAAGCGTGAAAAAACACAAGTAATTCTGCAAAAAAGATCTGTTTTGTGAGAAGTGCTTCTCATATGATGTGTGAATGACCCGTACAGCTTTACTTTGACATTTCCTGAGTGAGAATGACGTCGACTGAAACTTTCTGTTGTACACCACGCCCACCATTGGTACCCTTTTGGCAGTGGAAATGCAAGCCTGATAAAGGTGACCTGTACCGACCCGTACCGTACCACTCAGTGGAAACGGGCCATGGTAAAAAAATCTATCCTGCGCAGCTCTAGTCTGAATGCTCTCTCCCTGCTTCCTGATTGGTCTGCTGACGGTCTACCAGCTTATGGCATCTGCCCAGTGCCAGGATATTGGTTTTACTTCTTTATCCTGAATCTATCTTGGTGATCTGTTGTGTTCATTTTATATTTATTAAAATCATTGGCAGTTTATTCAGTAAAGACTTCTTCTGTACAAGTTACTAACCTGTTCATTAAAACATTTCAGGGGGGCCACGGAAACATATCTGTTTGGTTTAGGGGGCCATGAGTTATAAATGGTTGGGAACCACTGCTCTAGGGACATCAGATACTTATTTTACATCTTGTAAAAAAGGGGCATAATAGGTCACCTTTAAGGTGTCAAGTTGTTACACGTTATTGCAATTATGCAACTAACCCTAACCCCACATTCTAACCATCATATACTAAGCACATGTAATTAGTTAATATTCCTCAGTAGTTAAATGAATAGTCACACTGTAAGAAGGGACGTCTTCAAATAAAATGTAACCAATCAAATATACAGGTTTTGTATTTAACAAATTTAATGAAAGAACACGTTAACCATAGTTTTTCTAAACTAATCATAGTTTAACCATGGCATTTATTTAAACTTTGGTCATAGAGTATAAATGGTAGCCTATACACCAAAAAACATGGTTAATTTTCACAGATGTGTAAAGCTAGTACTTCATCAATTGCATAATTTGTTTCAATCCTTGTTTTTTGAAACAGTTTTAGAAGAAGTTCTATAGATGAGGTTGATTTCTGCACGGAAGACAACTTCAGATCTGTTGGACTGCATTTAAAGCAGATTATGTGATTTTCTCCACTAGAGGTTGTGTATTCACAACAAACAAAGCTGTATTTTGATTACAGTGTGACACAGTGTGGAATCAGGGGAGTTGTAGTCTTCATTATATCCTTCAGGACTCCTGCAGAAATCATGCTAATGGCTGAGCTAATGTATTCAATATCATGGTAGTATATGAAGTAGTGACGGCTGCTGTGTTTTCCACCAAGGCAACCCAGAGTTCTGAAATGTAATTGGGTGAACTGACAGTGGGCGGAGTTACACAGACCAAAACAAAGACAGACATTCCAAAATAGAACATACATTCTCAAAGGGGAATAATAATTTGGGGCGATCACACCGAATGGCCGTGAGCAATTTGTGTGCTTCTTATGCGCCCTGAGCACCTCATGTTTTAATAGCCTGCTGCACTTGCATTTTTTCATTGCATTCTGTGTGTGTGCAGTTGAAAAAAGTCAACTCCAAATGGAAAAAGCTTGCTACGTCAGTCGCATCTTTTTTCATTGTCCAATCAAATGAAAGCAGAGGCAGGGTTTCCATTGAGGTGACAGCAGTGTTTGTGTGGTCAAAACGACTATGGAGACTTTAAAAGATGGAGGAGAGACTTGTGGTCGCTGTTTCAAGTTATCCAGAGCTGTATGACGAATATCACAATATTATTAAAAAGCAGCAGGCCTGGAAGCAAGTCAGTCCAGTAATATCAACAGCAGCAACAATACGCAGCTGATTCAGTGGTTGCCTAGCAACATAAAAAGCACAGCACACTACTTTTTTTTTCTTGTCAACAAAAAAGGTAGTATGGTGCACCTTGCACATGAACCGGAAGCTGCACACCCGCTTCGAATGTTATCAGTCGATTGAATGGGCGTTATCAGTGGTTTATCAGCTGATAGATATGGGCCAGTAAAGGCCTACTGCGCCTACTGGTAGGCTCAGAAGGCTGTTATCAAGCATCCACATAATTTATCAGCTATACTAATAGAGAAGAGATCTGTTTTTACATTACTGTGACGGTTGGGTGTAGGGTTGGGGTAGGGGTAGACATTAATAAAATACAATTAATGGGAAATAATATAATTTAATAAATAATCAGCATAGGCTCATTCTGCATTTTGTCTTTAAAACGAACGCTGCGTGGCGGTATACACGCTTACCTCCATATGAATGGATTTTGAGCTATTATCAGTTTCTCCAGTGGCTCACCGTGTACGTCGGCAGACTTGTGACGTAGTGCGGAGCTGACAGCGATGACGGAGTTCGAGTCTGGTGAAGAACGGTTTCAGAAAGCAGGTAAGACAAAAGCCGTAAAAGTAAATTATTTGTTTTTATAGCTTTTTTAAAAACAGACGGTTGGGTTTAGGGAAGGAGGAGGGCGGGTAATCGGTGCTTTTGAAAAAATAATGATGGTTGGGTTTACGGAAGGAGGAGGGCAGGTCAATCGGAGCGGCCTCTGCTGGATTTACGCGAGAACAGCAGATTAACCATGTGCATGGTTGATAACAGCCTTCTGAGCCTACCAATAGGCGTAGTAGGCCCCTACTGGCCCATATCTATCAGCTGATAAACCACTGATAACGCCCATTCAATCGACTGATAACATTCGAATCGGCTGAGCTACAACCGTTTATTTATTTTTTGTATTGTAACACAGTTCCTAGAGAAACGGAATATTAAATGAGAAAACAGTGGGCGTGGCTTGTTTTTCTACTGCGAGCTGATTAGATGTAGGAAAGTAGGCATTTCATTCAGAAAGATTGGGAAAAGGGTTTGGGGAGAGTTATTACAACCTAACAGACACCACCTCCTCCTCCTCACCATTTCTGTTTGTTGTCTAAACTGACAGTTGGAGGGGTGTGGTTAAGTATGTTAGCCATGCCCAATACCTCAGACAGACGTAATCTGAGAATTTAACTGAAAACAAACAGGAAGTGCATTTTCTGCTTTCAATTAAAGATTGCAAGGGCAAATATTTTTTTTCTTAATGACATGCACAGATGAATTGTTCACCACAAAACTATCAAAGTGAGCTAACAAAATCAATATGGTTAGTTTTGATTTCATGAGGACTTTATTGAAAAAAATCTTTCATATTGTGTCTTCAACCAGCTACCATGTTGCAAAAAAAATAGACTGACCTGTATTGTTTTCCCTCTATCATTACGTATTCCAACGTTCTCCATTCAGAAAATCTTACTCTGAATATCTAAGTGCTCTGGACACACCTGACAGGCTTTGTGCTCTTTGAATAGTCTTCTTATATTCATAACGCAGTTGTGTGAATGCTGGTGTTTCTGATAAGACTGTGGGAAACCAGCAGTCACAAAAGAGCTGACAGCATCGACTCTGCATCGATCCAGACGACACACATCACTACTGTGACTTCTCTCTTAGCAAGAGATGCCAAGCGCTGATAATCACGCTCAAGAGACACTTAGAGAAGCTGAAAGAAAGAGAGGGAAGCTGGAGAGAAATGCAATGCGCTAGAGGAGACATAAGGAAAACGAAATGAACTGCGTTGTCAGTCTGTAAATCTGCTGCTTTCTCGCTTGGTCGGTTAGTCGGGAATTGATTGCAACAATTTATATGTGCGAGTGACTTGTTAGATGAGGATGTATCGAAAACAGCATGAGAAATAGTAGTGTTTGTTTTTTAAGTAATGTCCAATTCATGAATGATCGCTTGCTTGTTTGGTTATTTGTTCTCAGTAAGATTTGCAAGGCATGTGGGTATCAGCTTATAGAAAAGCAATGAAATAAACATGAGAATTGAACTGTTTACGGTATAATCCTTATCTCATTTGATTAATATAAGACTTTACAATGTTTTTCAAAGATCTTTATATTAACTAAAAATTCCTGTACAAGATATTTATGCTGAATAATAAAATGAACGAAATACAATTAACTGAAATATGAAATGACACAGGCGTCTCCCAAAAGATAATAAGACCATGTACAAGTGGCATCATTGTGGAAAAAAATATTTCTCAGCTTTTATTTACATTTGAACAAAAAGTGTGGCATGTCAAAAATTATCCATACCCTTCTCAATAATCAATAGAAAAGCCTTTATTTGCTAATACAGCAATCAAGCACTTCCTATAATTGCTGACCAGCTTTTTTACTGGTTTCCACTGGTATTTTTGCACATTCATATTTCAGGTTGGAGGGTCTCCTTGCCATCAACCTAATCTTTAGCTCACGCCATAGATTCTCAATTAGATTTAGGTCAGGACTCTGGCTGGGCCACTGCAAAATGTTAATGTTTTGGTCTGCTAACCATTTATTCATCACTTTTGCTGTGTGTTTTAGATCATTGTCATGCTGAAAGGTCTAATGGTGCCAAGAGAGACCATTCTTACTTATAAAAACCTAGCATAGAAACCATCCTAAAAGTCAACTTTAGAAATGATAATGACCTGTATGATGATTTAAAGTGGTTCATTTAAGTCAGTGTTTAAGTTAAATGGGTTTACTTTCAACTGCACTCATTTTCCTGTCAAGTTTTTTTTTATTATAGATCACAACCTTTGCGTGGGATGTGGTATATGGACAAAAATGGGGTTGGAAACATGTACGCCACATTTATAAATGAGACATCAGGCCTGGGACATGTTATGTTTGGTTTCAGTTTCTGTTTAGGGGGAAGTCGTCAATGAGGGGCTGTCTCTGCCCATTTAGTTTGTATTTATTTCGTGGATTAAAGTGTTTAAATGTTTGCCAGTTTCCTGCCTTTTCCCTTTGACTCTCAGTGAGTTTTGTACATTGCTACACTTCTTTTGTATTTTCTTCACTTGTAAAGTACCTATATCTTTAAAAGAAAACTCAAATAGGCCAATTTTACAGCTCCTCTATAGTTTTAGAGTTGAGTTTTACATTTTTTAATCCATTCAGCCAGTCTCCAGGTCTGGTGGGAGCACTTTTAGCTTAGCTTAGCATAAATCATTGAATCGGATTGGACCATTAGCATCTTAAAAATGACCTAAAAGTTTATATAGTTTTCCTGTTTAATGCTTGACTCTTGTGTTGTTGCATTGTGTACTAAGACTGAAGAAAATGAAAAGTTACTAATTCAAGGTCGATATAGCTAGGAACTATACTCTCATTTCAGCGTAATAATCAAGGAACTTGCTGCTGTACCATGGCTGAAGTAGGCACAATATTACGCAGTGCTGTTACCTAGTCATCTAGCCTGTGACTATTTTCAGGCACTGAGTAAAATCAACAGTCATGCTACGTCAGCAAAGTTCCTTTATTAGTACTGCCGCAATGAGATGCTAATGGTCTAATTTGATTCAATGATCTATGCTAAGCTAAGCTAAAAGTGCTCCTGCCAGACCCCGAGATTGGCTGAATGGATTCAGAAATGGTAAAACTCAACAGTTTAACTCTGTTAAGCTGTAAAATTTGCCTAGACATAAGGAAAACTAAATGAACTGCTTTGTCAGTGTGTAAACCTGCTGCTTTCTCGCTTGGTTGGTTAGTCGGGAATTGATTGTGACAATTTATATGTGCGAGTGACTTCTGAAATGAGGACTTGTTGAAAACAGCACGTGAAATAGTGGTGTTTGTTTTTTAAGGGATGTTTAAGTTGCTTGTTTGGTTATTATTTGATAATAAGACAATGTACAAGTGGCATCATTGTGGAAAAAATTGTTTTCTCAGCTTTTATTTACATTTGTGATAAAAGTGTGGCATGTCCAAAATTATTCATACCCTTCTCAATAATAAACAGAAAAGCCTTTATTGGCTATTCCAGCAATCAAACGCTTTCTATAATTGCTGAACAGCTTTTTGCCTGTCTCCACTGGTATTTTTGCCCATTCATCTTTAGCGATGACCTCCAACTATTTCAGGTTGGAGGGTCTCCTTGCCATCAACCTGATCTTTAGCTCCCTCCACAGATTCCCATTTGGGTTTAAGTCAGGACTCTGGCTGGGCCACTGCAAAACATTAATGTTTTTGTTTTGGGTTGTTGTCATGCTGAAATGTCCACTGGTGGCCAAGGCCAAGTTTCTTTGCAGACTGCATAATGTTGTTGAGAATTTTGATGTATTGCTTACTGCAATACTGCAATTTTTGATGGATATAGTGATAGCAAAGTTTCTTAAATAAAACGCCACAATGAGAGTATAGTTCATAGACATATCAGCCTTGAAAATAGCAACTTTTTCTAGTTTCTGTCGGTCTTAGTAAACAATGTAACTACAGAAGAGTCGAGCTTGAAACAGGAACATTATCAAAACTCTTTGATTTTATTTTTTTTAACCGAGATGCTAATGGTCTAATCTGATTCAAGCTAAGCTAAGGTAAAAGTGCCCCCGCCAGACCCGGAGATCGACTGAATGGATTAAAAAATGGTAAAACTCAACAGTTTAACTCTAGGTGAGCTAATAAGTGGAGGGTTTCTTTAACTTTGGCAATTCTCTGCTTTCTCTTTTAAGAAAGTTAAACTGCAATCTAGTAAAGATGCAAACTATTTGCTTCACAAACTTCTATTAAATATTAAGTTCCTGTTTTTTTTCTTGAAGCTTCACATTAAATACTCCTGTTCTGCACACAAGCACTTTTTCTTAAGTTACCGCCATGCCAGTTTGCAGAGAAAACAAAAGCTTCTCTAGAGCGGCTGATTCATTCACACAGCTAATTCAAAGCTTAAGGGCTCGCCACGTGCATTAGTCCACACAAGAGACCAGCCTTCATACGGGGGTATAAAAGCTAGGCTGATTCATATTTGCTGAGACGTAAAGGTAGATGAATGACCTCTCCTCGTCTGCGGTAAATTAGCAGGAAGGCGATCTCTAACTGCAGAAAGCGGCGTCTGGTGTAACGGTTATAAATGGTCCTGCTGGGCGCTCGGTTAAGACTCATTAAGTTGTTTTTTCCTTGCTTACAGAGCACTGGAAGAAGTTTGGGTTTGGTGGACCGTCTCTCCGTGGGTTTGGTATTAATGGTGGAAAGTTGCAGTGTTGTCGGGCAGCGGCGTTGCTTTAACTGCAGGTTGGCTTCAGTCTGGAGCTGGTGAGCAGGGCAATTAAGTGCTAACCGTGAAAGACAGGAAAGATAAAATCAGTTCAGCTACTCTGCGCATGAGGCGTGTTGCTGTAAATTGGAGGTAATGGCCAGATGGAGGAAGTTCCAGTGCTGTGCTAAGAGTATTTAGTTCTTGCAAAAGTTGTATATGTTGTATGTTGGAGGATCTGAAAACAGTGACGTAAATGCATGGCTCATTTATTGAATGAAGTTGTCTAAATAAATGCTCAAAAAGGGGGTTTTAGTAGAAAAAAACTATTTTTTAAATTTTCGGTGAACAGTTCTTACAACAAACAAAAAAAAAAAGAGACATGGAAAGAAGCCATTATCTAAGAAATAATTGACTTCAGGCTGATGAATTCTTAGAAAAAAATGAAGTAATATTACACATGAACTGTAAAAAGAGATTAGTTACTTTAAAAAAATTGAGCTCTAAAATATTTTGCTCTAAAAGCAACAAGTTGAGTTTACTTTATACAAATGAGTAATCCCTTTAAAACTTGGAACTGATAAGTTCACATAAGTTGACTTCATTTTTTGAGCTTACTCGCTTTTTAAGTAAAGTCAACTAATCGCTTTAAAAGCAACGGGTTCACTCACTTTTTAAAGTAAAGTCAACTAATCACTTTAAAAGCAACAGATTTACTTACTTTTTTAAACAGGTTTACTCACTTTTTTGAAAAAGTAGTCAACTAATCGTGTGAAAACCAACAGGTTTACTGACTTTTTAAAGTTAAGTCAACTAATTGCATTAAAAGCAATATGTTTACTCACATTTTTTAAATAAAGTCAATTAATCGCTTTAAAAGCAACAGGTTTGCTCACCTTTTTGAAAGGAAAGTCAACTAATTGCTTTAAAAGCAACAGTGATGGGAATAACGGCGCTATAAATAAACGGCGTTACTAACGGCAGTACTTTTTTCAGTAATGAGTAATCAAATGAATTACTGTTTCCCCCGTTACAACGCCTTTACCGTTACTGACAATAAAATGCACCCACACAGGCTGGGGTGGGATGCAAAACCAACCAGTGATGATGCTTGGTGTGTCTGTGAACGTGGTGTAACTGACAACGTGATGATTGGCTTAGATATAGAGTACGTTTCCATCGTTTGCCAATCAGAGGCAGTATAGTGCGGGTGTTCACACAGGCAATGACCACGAGTCAGAATGATGGCAAATACAGCAAGTTCAAAGGTAGCTTTTGCAAACTGGAAATATAAACACTACTTTTCCCTCGTTGAGGTGAAAGGCAAGAATGTTTATGTATCGTGCAACTTATACCCAGGAGTCTCCCTCCATCAGTGACAAGTAATTCTAATCTAATGAAGCACCACAAGTCGTCACATGCCGCCACAAAATTAATAGCTACACAGGTGATAACGTGAGCTCTCAACTATAGTAATGATAATGTTTATAATGATATGTGGAATTTGATGGCTGTCTCTCACATTGTCGGACAACATTCAAATAGTGTAGATTAGTGTAGGAATGGGTTTAAATGGAATGGGTTTACAGCGGTTCGTTTTTGGTGTATATAGCTAATATTACCCTTCATGACAACTGTGAGGGGGTGATTTTTTTTATAACTCATCCGTTTCATTTATATTAAGTTATATTAAGTGTGCATAATTAAGGGCGTGGCCACTTGAGTGACAGCTAGGTCTCGCTGGTCGCCGTCACCTCAGCTGATTCCGGCTGATTAGCAGCTGAACTCGGCAGATACATCTTATTTTTTTGTGGCTTTACACAGTCAATTGCTTTTTGGAATTATTTCCTACAATTATCAGATAATATGTCATGCTGTGTGCACTTAATTGTGCTCACAGCCTCACAAACCATTCACGTGGCCTCCATTTCCCAGGTGAGTGAAATTATATACTTATATATCATATCTATACATGTATTTGTTTTATTTAAGATAATTTATTATTTATAATGTTCTTTAGAGCTGTAATGCACTTCAGAATCTGACAGATTGATTAGTTGTAGGCTCTAGAACAGTCATCTGAAACGTTGTCATAAAGTGTTATGCCTGGATTTCATCAATAGCCTTGCATTTACTAACACAGACTATATTTGAAGTATTTGGAAGTAATTTGCGTTTTCCTCCTGTAGAAAAACGTCATGAGAACAATGCTTAGTGGCTCAACGTATTACAACAGTGTTTTTAAAAGTCTAAACACTTTATTGATATAGTAAACAACCAAGCACATGTGGCCAGAACACAAACGAGTCGCAGGTAATGAAGAATTAAGCGTTTCTCCCATAGAAAAGCCTGTCTAAGCAAAATACTAGCAGGCATCTGTAGCTCCGCTCATGCTCCGCCTCTTTGCTCTTGTTTGGTATCCCCCGGTCGGTGCGATGATGTGCGAACAAAATGGCAACGATTGGCCACGCCTACTTGTAGCTTCTTTTGCGTTCTTCAGAAACCTATGGGTGATCTCACGGATACCACGTCCATATATTTTACAGTCTATGATATTAACCAGGCCCTGATCTTATCAGTATCTGCCTTTGGAATCTGTATGGATCTTCTTGGTGAAAAAGACATGTTTTACCATATAAACAAATGCATGTGATAATTTTCATTCCTACATTAGTGTACAATGTTGTATATTTATTTTATAGTCATTTGACAAATTAGATTTTTTTTAAAGTAACGCAATACTTACTTTCCCTGGTAATTAGTTACTTGTATAATTATGTAGCTCAGTTACTATTTGTGAGAACTAGAACCTATAACTAATTACTCTTTTAAAGGAACGCGCCCAACACTGATAAGCAATGAGCTTACTCGCTTTTTAATCACATTAAAAGCAACATTTTACTCACTTTTTAAAAGTAAAGTCAAGTAATCACTTTTATACTGTGTAAGAATTAGTAAAACATCCTGTTGCACATTTCTGACCACACTGTACATTAATCCATATTAAATAATATAGCTCAGTAGCTAAAAATAGTCTTCAGTGTTTTAATGTTGCAGAATGGAAAGACTCCATGGATGCCAAAGTTTTGTTTTTTTTATCACTCAGTGTACCAATTGCCGTTCGTTTGCATTTTATGAATCACCAAAGACTACAGCTACAGCTAATAAATCTTCTGCTGAAGAAAGAGGATGGCTTGAGATTCAAATTTTAGCTGGTTTTGTTCTATTACAATATGTAAACCTTACTTGGCTTTTTGCTACTCAAGAAAAGTCTGAGCAGTCTGATACTCCGGGAAAAACACTGGGGGGAAGTAATTAAGGGATTTAGATAATGATTGGTTTTGTTGTTAGCAAGAGTAAATAATTCTCAGTAAGCATTATTGAAGATACGATCAATTGTCTTAAAGTCAGCATGGAATCAAAACAAACAGTCCTTTTTTGTTTTGTTTTTAATAAATATTGCAGGATATAAGTGGTTTATCCTTGTAAATCTTTTATCGAAATAACTCCCTCTCCTACTTCACCCACATCTCTTCTCTGATTGGTGTTTACTGGTGTGAGGGGGCGGGATTGGCATGTCAATCACATGAAATCCACCAATAGCAAACCACAACCATCTAGTCATTGATGGAATGTGTGTTTTCTTCCCAAAGCGACTTGTCTTTTCTTCCCAAAACTTATATTTGATGTGGACTTCAAGTGAAAATGTTCTGGTTATCAAAGGGTCTGAGATGAGTTTAACAGTGTCCAAAGTTAATAAATCATGTACGTTGAAAATATTAGCTCAGTTTACAATTTAATTAGCATCATCTCAGATTTTGGACTGTGGTTGAAAATTGCTAATACCATGGAAAATATTTTGGTCATACTATATACAGGGTGGCATTTCTGTGTGGAGTTTGCATGTTCTCCCTGTGTTTCCTCCGGGCGTAGGTTTCCTCCGGGTGCTCCGGTTTCCCCCACAGTCCAAACACGTGCGCTATAGGTGAATTGAATAAACTGAATTGGCCGTAGTGTATGTGTATGAATGAGTGTGTATGGATGTTTCCCAATACTGGGTTGCAGCTGGAAGGGCATCTGTGTAAAACATATGCTGGATAAGTTGGTGGTTCATTCCGCTGTGGCGACCCCTGATGAATAAAGGGACTAAGCCGAATGAATGAGCAAATGAATGAATGAATGTATACAGGGTGCAAGTTACTGGGGCCTAATTGACCCTAGTGTTACACGTTTTATTCATCAGGGTTTGCCACAGTGGAATGAACCGCCAACTTAAATCATTACTCTGACATTTTTTATGAAAAGTGTAAGTGAAATATTAAGTGTTCAATGGGGCTTGATTTATAGTAATGGAGCTTTAAAAAGTCCTGAATCTGGTGTTCATGAAAGAGTAGGACAGATAGCTCCGCCCTAAAGGAATTCCATGTGGCCAGAAGTGAAAAAAAGTTGTTTCGAAGGGGCAGGAAAGGTTATGGTATTTGATTGGTATATAGTTCATGAGGGCAAATACATTTTTGCAAACTTTGACAAGAACTTCTAAATACACAAAACAATAAAAGTTTTGTAACCACAATAAGTACATTTTGATTTCATAGCAACTTTAAAGACATTTAACTCTGTTCACAATGTGAAAGCAGATTGGCAGATTCTCCAGGAGCTCTCAGGCCTTGCAGATTAATTGCTAACAGATCCTCCGTTCACCAGCTTCAGTTTTCCCGCTCGGCCAATCGAGCCTCAGATAGCCAGATCTCCATGAGCACCATGAGGTCCAGCTGGTCATTTATTTACACTGCTGACCAACTGCCTGCTTCTCATTCATCCAGACGGAGACCTGTGGACTGAACCGTGTGGGTTTTCAGATGCACACCAGCAGCTCAATGATGGACGGTTTTGTCCACAATGCTGCTCATTTTGGCTGAAGATCTGTTTTAATAATGGATGAGTCTGTCTGGATCAGCTTGTAAAGTGACCAACCATAATGAAAGGTAAGAGTGACTTTTTTTATAACATCTGAATGTATTATTCACTGCTGAACTGACAGTGTAAATCCCAGTTCAATTCCTGAATTTGAACTGAAGTTGCAAAAGTGAACTGAAACGCAAAGAGATATGTATTTTAGCTTGTTTTTAAAGGGTTAAAAGGATTGGTGGATCGATGGACAGATGGATGAATCGACTGATGGGTGGATGGATGGATGTTTGGATGAATGGATGGATGCATTGATTGTTGGATGGATTGATGGATGTATGAATGGAGAGGTAGGTGGATGGATAGATGGACAGGTGGATAGATGGAAAGGAGATAGATAGATAGATAGATAGATAGATAGATAGATAGATAGATAGATAGATAGATAGATAGATAGATAGATAGATAGATAGATAGATTAATGGGTGGGTGAGTGGGTGGATGGGTAGGTGGACGGATGGATGAATTGATGAATGGACAGATGGATGGACAGATGAAAGGATGAATCGACTGATGGTTGATGGATGGATGAATGGATAGGTAGGTGGATAGATGGAAGGGAGATAGGTATATTGATATATGGATGAATGGGTGGGTGAGTACAAACAGTATATAAATGGATGGGTAAATGGATGGGTAGGTGGACGGATGCATTGTTAAGTAGATGGACGGATGGATAGAGAGGTAGGTGGATGGATGGATGGATGGATGGATGGAAGGGTGGTAGGTAAATAGATATATGGATGAATGAGTCGATGAGTAGATATATGGATGGACAGATGGGTGGACTGATGGGCGGGGTGGTTGGATGGATGATGCACTGATGGGTGAATGGATGGATGGATGAATGGAGAGGTAGGTGAATGGATAGATGGACAGATGGATGGATGAAAAGGAGGTAGGTAGATAGATATATAAATGGATGGGTGGGTAGGTGGACGGATGCACTGTTGAGTAGATGGATGGATGGATAGATAGAGAGGTAGGTGGATGGATGGAAAGGAGGTAGGTAGATAGATATGTAAATGGATGGGTGGATGGATGCATAGATAGAGAGGTAGGTGGATGGATATATGGACAGGTGGATAGATAGATGGATGGATGGAAGGGCTGTAGGTAGATGGATATATGGATAAATGAGTCAATGAGTATATATATATATGGATGGACTGATGGGTGGGGTGGTTGGATAGATTATGCACTGATGGGTAAATGGATGGATGGTTGAATGGAGAGGTAGGTGAATGGATAGATGGAAAGGTGGATGGATGGAAAGAAGGTAGGTAGATAGATATATGGATGAATGGGTGGGTGAGTGGGTATATGGGTGGATGGATGTATGAACAGATGGATGGACTAATGAATTGATGAATGGACTGATGAGTGGTTGGATGGATGGAAGGGAGGTAGGTAGGTAGAAAGATACACATAGATATATAGCTGAATGGGTGGTAGAGTGGATATATGGATGGATGGGTTTATGGATGGATGAATGGAGAGGTAGATAGATGGTTATATGGATGGATGGATGAATAGAGAGGTAGGTGGATGGATATATGAATGGATGGGTGGATGGATAGTTCAGTAGATGTTTTAGTAGTAGGCAGTAATTGGGTTTACACTGGAAATCTGTACACTGTACCAATAGTTCACACTCATTTAAGTAAGAAAGAGATAAACATTGTCTGACATAATGAAGTTACATTAGACAAAGGTGCACATCAGGGACATCAGGGTTTGCGAAGGCTTCGCTGGACCTACTGCAAGCACTCGAAGTAAACTGTCCATCAAGTGGTCCATCATGGTAAAACAATGAAAAAAAAATAGTGCTTTTGGAAAAAAAGCTTTGGATTGCAGCAGTTTTAATGATCAATCAATCAATCAATCAATCAATCAATCAATCAATCAATCAATCAATCAATCAATCAATCAATCAATCAA
>CAIGQV010019355.1:3086835-3100046 GCA_903798115.1 Danio jaintianensis
CAATCAATCAATCAATCAATCAATCAATCAATCAATCAATCAATCAAGCAAGCAAGCAAGCAAGCAAGCAATCAATCTATCAATCAGCCAACTAGTCAATAAACACTACCTGTTAATTAAGGTTCGTTTTTAAGAGGAAAATGTACTGGCAATTTTATGCCAAGGTATTATCAGTTGTTTTGTTTATTGTTCAGTTTTTCTGACAGATTTTTTGTTTTACAGTGTGAAGCTGAACTTCAGCATCAGATACTGATCTGTCGACACTAAGAAATCCTCTTTAATCTGTTAATCTCAGTTAAAATAGCCACTTCAATTCTCTAGTTTGCCTATGTGGTCTGAGGTCTGACAAAAAAAAAATCTCCTTTCTTTCTTTCTTTCTTTCTCTTTTCTCCAGACACACACATGCACGCACGCACGCACGCACGCACGCACGCAAACACACACACACACACACACACACACACGTTGTCTGATTACTGTGAAAGGAAAGAAACTGGATGTTTGACCTGGAGCAGTTCTCAACAGCCGTGTCATTCATTCACTACAAACACATTTCACTTCATTTCCATTGGATATTCATCTTGTTTTGGACGAAAGCCTTCCAGGTTTTTGACCCAAGAGCGATAGAAAGGATAACAAACGCTCAAGGACTGTTGAGGTGAAAGCAGCTCCATCATTATGGACTTAACCTCATATTACGCACCTGGTTTCGCTTGGAGCATTTCCTCTCTGTTTTTTTTTTCCCCTGAAATAAAAGCGATTCCACACGGTTTAGAGGTCAGATAGAAAGTATGAGTGCAGGGAATGGAGAAATGGTGTGAACTGAGGTCAAGTATGTGTCATTTCTGTCGTGGCAGTGTCAGGACGACTGAAGATGCAAACTGACAACACCTTTACACCTGAAAACTGAAGAAAGCCCTGCTGGTCTCAGTCTCGGCTCTTTTTTTCACACACGTCTATAAGGTTTCATAATATATTTTGAAATGTTTTGTTTTGACAATCTTACCTCTACATTTTGACAGTCTTTCTGTTGGCGTTAAGGACAGTGATTGATAAATGTCAAGCAAAATATATACTGTATGTCCAGATAACAAGATGTGCACAATGCAGAAATGAATAAAGAATTTATTTAAAATTGAAATTCAGTTGCAGTCTGTCATTTTTAACAATAGAAAAACTAAAAAGAAGTTACTATAATTTTTAGCAAGAGAAAAAAAGTTTTGGTTAGCCAATTGAAAAACAAAAATAATTTCTTAAGGGAGCTAATAATATTTACCTTAGCAGTTTTAACATATTTAATATATATACACTCACCGGCTACTTTATTAGGAACACCTTACTAGTATCGGGTTTGACCCCCTTTTGCCTTCCGAACTGCCTTAATCCTCCATGGCATAGATTCAACAAAGTACTGGAAATATTCCTCAGAGATTTTGGTCCATATTGACATGATAGCATCACGCAGTTGCTGCAGATTTGTCGGCTGCACATCCATGATGCAAATCTCCCGTTCCACCACATCCCAAAGGTGCTCTATTGGATTGAGTTCTGGTGACTGTGGAGGCCATTTGAGTACAGTGAACTCATTGTCATGTTCAAGAAACCAGTCTAAGATGATTCACACTTTATGACATGGCAGGTTATCCTGCTGGAAGTAGCCATCAGAAGTAGCCATCAGAAGATACACTGTGGTCATAAAGGGATGGACATGGTCAGCAACAATACTCAGGTAGGCTGTGGCGTTGACACAATGCTCAATTGGTACTAATGGGCCCAAAGTGTGCCAAGAAAATATCCCCCACACCATTACCCCACCACCACCAGCCTGAACCGTTGATACAAGGCAGGATGGATCCATGCTTTCATGATGCTGACGCCACATTCTGACCCTACCATCGGAATGTTGCAGCAGAAATCGAGACTCATCTGACCAGGCAACGTTTTTCCAATCTTTCATTGTCCAACTTTGGTGAGCCTGTGTGAATTGTAGCCTCAGTTTCCGGTTCTTAGCTGACAGGAGTGACACCCGATGTGGTCTTCTGCTGCTGTAGCCCATCCGCCTCAAGGTTGGATGTGTTGTGCATTCAGAGATGCTCTTCTGCATACCTCGTTTGTATCAAGTGTTTATTTGAGTTACTGGTGCCTTTCTATCAGCTGGAACCAGTCTGGCCTCTGACCTCTGCCATTAACAAGGCATATATATATATATATATATATATATATATATATATATATATATTTATTTTATTCCAATGCCAAATATAATAGGAAATAATGTGAAAAATGTCCTTGCTCTTTTAAAAAGCACATGGAAAATATTCAAAAAAGAATAAAAATTTCACAGAAGAGCTAGTAAGTTTGTACTATAATCATACAGTTGTCAACATTTGAAGCGGATCACAATTTGAAGTGGATCAAAATTGTCCTAAAACACGAAAATGTCTTGTTGAAGAGTTTTAGGACAGCTTTGATAAATGGTTTTGATTCACTTCGAATGTTGACCGCTATATATATATGAAGTCAAACATTTATTTTAGATGCAATTAATCATAAATAATCATTAGACTACAAACGCCTCACAACAGTCACAATTGTCCAAGACTCTTTCTAACGGTTGTTAAAATGGATATTGAATTATATTTTGGCTCTGCATGGAAAAAAATAAGCATGTTCTTACACTGTGAGACTGGTTTAACTGTTGATATAAAGCCCTTATAGCGTTTCAGATCCAAAGGGCATTTCAAATGATAAGCAAGCAAATCACAGTCGTCCAATTTAAACCCAATTAGGTGCAATTAGCGCAAGTGTTGTCTTTCTGTGTATATGTGTGTGTGTCGTATGTGTGCTGTCGTTTGTCAGTGTTTGTATATGTGTCGTCTCTCTTCAGGGATTCTGACACTCTCTCTTTAAATGGCCTTATCGATCGCATCTAGTCTGCTGCAGCAATCTCTGGAGGATAACCTCAGTCAATTTCAGGACTGGTCTCTCACAGTAACGCTCGAAAGGAGATAGAAATCTGTCCTTTCGGGCTCTCTCTCCAGATTGACGGGCAGCTCCGGCCAATCCTGACACTGCTGATGAATGGAGGGTCCAATCGGGGGGACGTGACCCTTCGCCTCTTCATCTTCTCTTGCTTTTTTTTCTCCAGGAGCCGAAGAAAGACTGGTCTGTGGCTCGCTGCGGGCGGTTGCCAGACGCTCCTCTGAGCTTTGGGTCAAACAGAACCGTCAAACTGAGTGTTTATACCTACATGAAAGGAGAGAAGAAAGAGAGAGAATAAAGCTATTATTTATTTATTTGTTTTTCACAATAAGGCACAGTGTACAATAATCTACATTCCCCAAGAGCATAACTGTACCCAAATTAATCTAGTTTTAATTGGTGGTCCATTTGCCAGATGTTAAAGGCATGTATCAATAAAAATACAGATATAGAGAGAGGGTAAAGGTAAAGAGAGAGACAGTATAGATAGTGCCCATAACATGGGAGATGTTGGGAGTTGATGGTCAGATGATAGTGTTCCAGTGTTTATTTTGTCAATGAAAATAACTTTATAGCTTGACACAAACAGACAGTTTACAAAAAATAACTGTTTCCCCCATTACAACGCTGTTACCGTTACTGATATTAAAATGTGGCATTATATATTTGATGTATAATCGGTTGTAATTAAGCTCACTGAAGCGGAGTCTCTATAGGGCCTGCTCTGGGTGTGTGTTTTGTGGGGGTAGTAGGCACATAACCAATGATTATTGCTGTGTGTGTGTGTGGGACAACCATCTGTCCATCCATCCATCCATTATTCTGTTTATCTGCCTATAATCGGTCTATCCATCTTTTTTCTATCCACGTATCCATCCATCCATTTACTTTCAATTTTATCTGTCATGTAGTATTCTATCCATATTTCAATTCATCATCAATTTGTTGTTCCATCCATCAATCCATTCTTATGTTTACCTGTTTATAATCCATCTATCCATCCATCTTACCACCCATCTATTCATCCATCCATCCATTCATCCACCCATCCCTCCCTCCATCCAACCAACCATCTATCTAACCATCCATCTTACCACCCATCCAACAACCCACCAATCTGTCCATCCATCCATCCATCAAATCAACCAACCATCCGTTTATCCATCCATCCACCCATCTATCCATCCATTCATCTATTGTTGTTTATCTGCCTATAATCTGTCTATCCATCTTTTTTCTATCCACCTATCCATCCATCCATCCACCATCCATCCATCCATTATCCATCCATCCATTTATTTCAATTTTATCTGTCTGTCATATAGTTTTCTATCCATATTTCAATTCATCATCAATTTGTTGTTCCATCCATCCATGCATTGTTCTGTTTATCTGCTTATCCATCCTTCCATCTTACCATCCATTCACCCATCCATCTTACCATCCATCCATCCATCCATCCACCCACCCACCCATCCATCCATCTTACCACCCATCCATCCACTCAACCATCCATCTAACCACCCATCCATCTAAACACCCATCCATCTTACCACCCACCTTCGCACCCACCCACCCATCCCTTAAGAAGCATACTTTATTTTTAGACTTGGGCAGTTGTGACCAGTAAATATGAACATATAAATAAATACATATTAAGTTCTAAACCCTTTATTATGATTTATTGTTCTGCTATAGAAATGATATTTACAATAAAATATAAAATCTGACTAGGTGTCTCTCACATTGTCCCACAGCAACATTAATATATAGTATAGAAAAGTGGGCATTGATTTAGAATAATAATGTATTCAATTTATTCTCCATCTCATAATAAACACAACAGTTACTTTCCCTGGGGATTAGGTACTTTTATAATGATGTAATTCAATTACTAACTCAGTTACTATTTATGAGAAGTAACTAGTAACTGTAGCTAATTACTTTTTTTAAGTAATGTTAACAACAGTGCTGAAAATGATAAATGCACGGGCTCTGATATGCTCATCTACGCAATGAACAGTGCATTATTGTTGACAAGAAAAAGACAAAACTAAATTGTTCATTAATTACACAATTCAATACATGAAGAAAGTAACACTGAAATGTTCTTATTCTGAAAAATACAAAAACAAAAGAAGTGGGCGAAGACATAATAATTGTAAAATGCAAGATAGAATCAATAGATTTGATGGTGCACTGTGTGCTATACCATTTTGCTAAATGCAATGTACTTGTCACTACCTGTTACTTAAAACTGCGAGGCTTAGTGCTCAAATCTGATTTTTTTTTCTCAGATCAAATTATTTGCATGGCTGTTTAACACTGCTGTTATAAATGTGGCCAATATCAGATTTGCAGAGTGAACAGATCATGGTCCTAAACTGACCCGCATGCGCAAAAGTACAGATACGGACAGCACAAAATGTCTAATTATGCACACAATGTGTATACTGTATGAAGCACGTTGTCAGATCATGCTTATATGATTATTGCCCTTTTCACAGACAAGCGTGGTGTATTTCATGAACTGTAAAGGGTTGTTCTGCTACTACTAATGTGTATTTCGGCATTTGAAATTTAAAATAAGTCTCTTGTGATTGAAAACACTGATCATTTGTGATTTATGGCAACCGCGGTGCGCGTCTTTCTGACCACCGCCGTAGTGAACTCATCAAGGGTTAATGAGCAGCCGCAGACTGAACTGTGAAGGCGGAGTTGGTTTATCTCTGTTTGCAGAGTTACTTAATTTTACTTCGTTATAAACAACAGACACGTGCAGAAGGGGGTTTGGGTGCTTGAGTACCTGCCCTTTTTTCTCTCAGAGAGAAAGTTTCCCTTAAAATGAAAGTACCCCTCCTTTGCACACGGACCCCCTGTCCGCAACACCCACGACGCTCTTCAGCTTCGCGATCATCCCGTGCCCCAATCGTTAACCAGATTGGTTAAGAAGCACCAGTTTTGCCTTCAAAATCTTTTTCAAAATGAACAACCAACTTTCAATGGTAAAGTAATTGCCCTGTGTGCCATTCTGCTACGCTGCTGAGGAGTACATGATGTCTGCAACACAGAATGATGACGCATGTCGCTCAAAAAATTTGTAAAAGTCACATGAAATCCGACATAACCGTTTACACTGCGGTCGCATTGCAAAACTTCAGATCTGTGTCTGATTTAGTACTACATATGAAAGTGGCACAAATCTGAAGTGAAAAGGTCAGATTCCATGCAGGTTTGGTCTGTTCACACTGTCATTACCTGAGTCACGTGGGCAAAAAAATCAGATTGTGAACGTAGCCCATGGCTGAAAGCCGTGGAAGTGAAACAAGAGAAACGCTGAAGTAATTGCTAATGAGAGGATTGCAATGTGACAGGAAAGTAGCAGATATTTTATCGTCACAGTCCATTGCTTCTGGTTCCTTTCCTCATGATCACGTGGATAAGAAGCAGTGCTGTTTAATCAGACTAAATACATTGTAGGCTTGTTATAATGCTGTACATCCATCTACGGAACAAGACGAATTCCATCAAATCCCCCTGAGGTGAAGAAGCCACGGAAGTAGGTAGCATTTTTTATACTTCAGTTTTTCATATTTAAAAATATCTGTGTGCTGCTGTGCATCCCTGTGTGTAATAAGCAACATTTACACACACATTTTGGAGCCACATATCACTGACGTTGTCTTCAACTTCATCAGTGACTTTAGATCAGCTTTTAGTTGGTCAATGACGAGGTCTATTTCAGTTTCCTCAAAATAGCAGCACAACAACAATGCAACTTAACACCTCTTTTTCAGACCAGCAACACTCATGGGCGCACAAATGGGTTCAAATGCATTTGCTATTTAAACAATGTGGAGCGAAATATGAAAATCATACCTGCGCCGGACTAAAACTAGAAAAAACAAACAAACCAACAAACCACTTGTGTCGCACCTAGCGCTGCATTGCCCGGGTGTATGATAGGGCACTCAGTAGTTAAATAAATGGTTACACTTCATAACTTGTACACCTTAATATAAAGTGCAAGCAGTTTTTGTTCATGTGTCAGAGAGTCTGACTGAGAGACATTATCCTGGTTTAAGCTGTTCTTCACAGATATGAAGGCATAAGTGCTACTCGCTGGGTTTGAGAGCAGAGTTTTAGTCTCATGCAGATGTGACCCAGTTCAGACGGCTAGAATGATGAGAGAAATCTGAAAGTGTTTGACTCCGGAAACAAACACATGATAGTCTCTCTGATAGCCTCATTCATTCGTTCTCCACACTCTCATACTTTTAGGACTAAAATAAGGCTTGACCTGGTATATACGGTACTCAGGTGAGTTGAAAATAAAACAATAAACGCTGGCCTCTATATATGGCTCATACTGTAAGTCTATGGGATTTTTTTTGTCCCCATTTTTATCTTAAACTGAGCTTGACTGTTTAAAGGAGCACTTCTTTTCAATGAGTCCTACTGTTTTTTTTGTGGTATCATTCAGATCTGTAAGATGAGTTATGGGCTAAAGGTTAACACTTACTGTTCAGCAGGGAAGAAGAAATGTCTAAAGATTCAAAGCAATGACGAATCATTTAAACAACTTTTTTTTTGAGAAACATTAGCTTTGTTGTACACTTTTAGATGTAAACATCCGCTGGATCTTCACTTAGAGCTTTGCTACACACTGCCTAACACTATAGAATATACAAGGCTCGTAAAGTTTTGAATGGTGTGAAAATGTAACAGTCAATATAGCAAATAAAGCCCCGCTTTCTAGCACAGGAGCCAATCAGCGATCGATATAGACTGACTGACTAGGCTTAGGCCAGACGTGTATTTTTATGACCATTTCTGCAGCATCATTATGAACCCTCTGGGGTCAACAAATGCACTGGAATCTCAGTGAATACTTGCTTCACATATATGATTGATATATTCACATAAAGCTTGAAATCTCTTCTTTTAAACGAACCAACTACACTTGAAAACAAATGTTCTGTGGTTTTGTAATTTGTATGAAATGAACGTGAGGTTCAGTCAATCCCGCCAAACTCATTACACACGGCAGCAACTACTTGAATGCCCGCTTACTAGTAAACAAAGAGTCGCTGTCATTTTGGGAGGAGATTTGCCATCAAGACCAATTTCAGAAGACCAGCACAATCGAACAAGGCATTATTTAGAGGATGATAATGTGTAAAACGCAAACAGAAACTGCCATAAATGTGATTAGTGTTGTGATCTTGTTAGCTTGGGCAACCTGAAAAATTGTGATTTTGTGTGATTCAAATGATTTTATCATGACATGAATGCAGCTCCTGTTTATCTTACGAACCTTATGTCTCATTGCAATCCAACCCGCTTTTTAAGATCTCAAAACTTATGACTTCTGGTAGTACCCAGAATAGCAAAGTCCACTAAAGGAGGTCGAGCATTCTCATTTATGGCTACTAAACTCTGGAATAGCCTTCCTGATAATGTCTAAAGCTCAGACACTCTCTCCTTTTATCTTTTTAGTAAAGCATATACACAATGCACCACATAAACGTAGGATGCATGTGTGCGCCATGCAGATGAGTGGGCTTGACAAACCACCCGTGGGACACACTCTTGTGGGATTGTGCAGCGTCATTGATGAGATCCAAGGCCTGTGAAGAGATGACGCCAACCATTGAGGACATTGGGGACAACACATACACTTAATACACTTCATTGAACATGTACACATAGACATCACCTATATACTATATAATCAGAATCAGAAAGAGCTTTATTGCCAGGTATGTTCACACATACGAGGAATTTGTTTTCATGACAGAGCTTGCTTAACTGCAAGTTAACTGTAATATATAACAACTTTAACTGTTAAAAGCCATTTGTTAATAGTTAATTAGTTAAAAGTTATTGGTTACTAATAAAGTTATGGTACCTAACTTTTTCGTAACCTTTTGTAAAGCTGCTTTGAATCAACAATTGTGAAAAGTGCTATACATATAAACTTGAATTGAGATGAATATAGTAAACTTCTTCACACTCATGTATCACAATAATATATTATAGGTGTACATTTTCACTCGACCTCTAGTTCTGCATCATCTATGTTTGTGTGTTTCCTTTTAGATGTGACTTCTGACGCAGAAAAAGTGAGTCCGGGACTGTTATTCTCTTCATTATCCTCCTCTTTCTGGTTTAATTCTGACTCCGCTTTCATTGGCTGAAAATTAAAGCATTCATATTGCGCTGATGGTAACCTTCCCGAGACCCTGTAGTCATTAGACGTTTTCCCAGCATTCCGTTGCCGTTCTTCTTCCTCCGCTTCAGGCTGAACATGCTTTTATGTTTGGGCTGATGAAGAGGACGCTCTCCAACCTTTAATGGGTCTCTAGTTTCTCCTCCAGCACAGTTCAGCTTTCTAGAAACACTCAAACAGCAGACTGTTACTGCTAAATAAATAAATAACGCTGTTTGCTGAATGAAATCCTCTGCTTGTTTCTTGCTAATGTTGCGCTGTTGATTTCAGTAATAATAGCGGTTTTGCTGTCACTTTCTTAGAAAATATGATGGCTTCAAAAGCATTTCGGCAGCCATTGGAGGTGAAGGAGTTTTATATTCTCTCTTTAAAAAGCCACAAAGGCATGCTTTCCGACTTTCACATGCACTCCAATTTTCGCATGTACTTTACTATTTAACACTCGATTTTAAAGGTAGAATTATGCCCTGTCATGGAAAAAAATATGCTAAAGTTTTTCTGCCTTGGATGTTTGGTTATATCCAAAAGCTGAAGTACTAAAACAACTAATTATAGTTAATTACTAAAACAATTACACAATAATATGTATTATTAATAATATATAACTTAAAACTGAACATTTTCATTAATTTAAACAATGGAAAAACTCAAAATCAAGTCACTAAATTAAGATTAAGTAATAATATTTATAAAATGTATAGTTAAAATAAAAGGTACATGTAAGTAAAAAGTAAGCAAAAATTTTCATTCATTCATTAAATTTCCTTCGGCTTAGTCCCTTTATTCATCAGGGGTCGCCACAGGGGAATGAACCACCATATGTTTTACACAGCGGATGCCCTTCTAGCTGCAACCCAGTACTGGGAAACACCCATACACTCTCGCATTCACACACAAACACATACACTACAGCTAATTTTGTTTACCCAATTCACTTATAGCGCATGTGTTTGGACTTTGGGGGAAACCGGAGCACCCGGAGGACACGGGGAGAACATGCAAACTCCACACAGAAATGCCAACTGACCCAGCCAGGACTCGAACCAGCGACCTTCTTGCTGTGAGGCGACAGTGCTAACCACTGAGCCACTGTGTCGCCCCTTTCAGGTATTTAATTAAAATTAAGATGAATTAAACTAAAATTAAACACACACACAAATCTCACAAAAATATATATAAATTTTGTGAAAAAAGCTGTCATAAACGTGTGTTTATATAAAGTTCTTTTGCATTTAATGGAATAATTGAACATATACACTCATCGGCCACTTTATTGTCCAACTGCTTGTTAACACAAATTTCTAATCAGCCAATCACATGGCAGCATCTCAATGCATTTAGGCATGTAGACATGGTTAAGACGATCTGCTGCAGTTCAAACCCAGCATCAGAATGGGGAAGAAAGGTGATTTAAGTGCTTTTGAACGTGGCATGGTTGTTGGTGCCAGACGGACTGGTCTGCTGATCTACTGCTGATCTACTGGGATTTTCACGCACAACCATCTCTAGGGTTTACAGAGAATAATCCGAAAAAGAGAAAATATCCAGTGAGCGGCAGTTCTGTGGATGCAAATGCCTTATTGATGCCAGAGGTCAGAGGAGAATGGCCAGACTGGTTCCAGCTGATAGAAAGGCAACAGTAACTCAAATAACCACTCGTTACAACCGAGGTATGCAGAAGAGCATCTCTGAACACACAACACGTCCAACCTTGAGGTGGATGGGCTACAGCAGCAGAAGACCACACCGGGTGCCACTCATGTCAGCTAAGAACAGGAAACTGAGGCTATAATATGCACAGGCTCACCAAAATTGGACAATGAAAGATTGGAAAAACGTTGCCTGGTCTGATGAGTCTTGATTTCTGCTGCGGCATTCGGATGGTAGGGGCAGAATTTGGCATCAACAACATGAAAGCATGGATCCATCCTGCCTTGTATCAACGGTTCAGGCTGATGGTGGTGGTGTAATGGTGTGGGGGATATTTTCTTGGCACACTTTGGGCCCATTAGTACCAATTGAGCATCGTGTCAACGCCACAGCCTACCTGAGTATTGTTGCTGACCATGTCCATCCCTTTATGACCACAGTGTACCCATCTTCTGATGGCTACTTCCAGCAGGATAACGCGCCATGTCATAAAGCGCAAATTGTCTCAGACTGGTTTCTTGAACATGACAATGAGTTCACTGTACACAAATGGCCTCCACAGTCACCAGATCTCAATCCAATAGAGCACCTTTGGGATGTGGTGGAACGGGAGATTCGCATCATGGATGTGCAGCCGACAAATCTGCAGCAACTGCGTGATGCTATCATGTCAATATGGACCAAAATATCTGTGGAATATTTCCAGTACCTTGTTGAATCTATGACATGAAAGATTAAGGGGGTCCAACCCGGTACTAGTAAGGTGTACCTAATTAAGTGGCCGGTGAGTGTATATTAAAGCTTTATTCATTTGAAAGGTGTGTATACTTATTTTAGGTTGAAAAAAAACGACATGTTGTAAAGTTTATATTGTTATTGTATGCACTCTTAGACGTTTTCTTCTAACAATCTGTTTTTCCTGATGAATGGTGATGTGTGTCTGACTTTGAGCAGCTCAGCTGGTGACGTGGCCTCTATTCTGATGTGTCAGGCTAATACATGCGGCCCATTTATCTTAGTTAATTGGGGCAGAGCAGAGCATTGTGGGTAATTCTCCTGTGTCAGTGCTGTCTTCACCTCTCCTGCTCTGCTTAAAATGGTCTGAGTGTTTCAGAACTCAGGCCTCGGGAGACTCTCAGAGCCTCCTCTGCTGTTTCCATTCATCTGCTTCAGCTTCATTCTCCATCACTGAGGATTTCTGGAGAGTAAAGAGGAGGATCATGATGATGATGGTGAGGACGAGTGTAACAAGGTATGAAACTCACCGTTTAATGGAAGGAGGAGGCGGGAAACTGGGGATGGATGATTAATCGAATTGAAGTCGCAAACACAACTTAGCAAAGCTTTGATTTCCATACAAGATTAGACATCCATCAATCCATCCATCCATCTATCTTTCTATCCCTCCATCTATCTATCTTTACATCCATCCATCCATCATTTTATTTATTGTTTTATCCATCATCCATCTATCGTTCTATACCTCCCTCTATCTATTGTTCTATCCCTCCATCTATTGTTCCATCCATCCATCATTTTATTTATTGTTCTATCTATCCATCTATCTATGCATGTATCCATCCATCCATCATTTCATCTATCCATCCATCCATCCTTCTATTTATTTTTCTGTCTATCCATCATCCATCTACCATTCTATCTATCCATCCATCCATTGACCCATCGTTCCATCCATCCATCCATCCATCCATCCATCCATCCATCCTTCTTTTTTCTATCCATCCATCCATTCATCCATCCATCCATTCATTCATTCATTCATCATTCTATGTATTTTTTGTCTATCCATCATCCATCTATCATTCTATCTATCCATCCATTAATCTATTGTTCCATCCCTTGACCCATCGTTCCATCCATCCATCCATACATCTATCCATCCATCCATCCTTCTTTTTTCTATCTAGCCATCATCCATCTATCATTTTATCTATCCATCCATCCATCCATCCATCTATTGTTACATCCATTGACCCATCGTTCCATCCAGCCATCCATACATCTATCCATCCATCCATCCTTTTTTTTTTCTATCTATCCATCCATCCATCCATCTATAATTTTATCTATCTATCCATCATCCATCTATCATTTTATCTATCCATCCATCCATTGTTCCATCCATTGACCCATCGTTCCATCCATCCATCTATAATTTTATCTATCTATCCATCATCCATCTAATGCTCCATCCATTGACCCACCATTCCATCCATCCATACAGCCATTGTTCTATCTATCATTCCATCCATCCATCCAACCAACCAGCCAGCCATCATTCTATCTATCTATCTATCTATCTATCTATCTATCTATCTATCTATCT
>CAIGQV010019355.1:3106046-3119613 GCA_903798115.1 Danio jaintianensis
CTTGCACTTTTGATAAATTGCTTTGATGAGAGCGATACTAAATGAGCAACAGAGAAGCTATTAGAAAGAGAGAAAGAGATGAAGGTAAAGAATGTTTAAGTTTAGTGAAGGTAAGGCAGCTCCTCAAGCGTCAAACACCAGATGAAGATGCAGAGATCCAAATCAGACACATAAAATAACATATCTAATTTTTCAGTGCAGTGTTTAAAACATTTAGGAAATCATGAATGAACTTAACTTTTTAAAGTAAAGTCAACTAATCGCATTAAAAACAACAGATTTACTCACCTTTTAAAGTAAAGTCAACTAATCGCTTTAAAAGCAACAAGTTTACTCATTTTCTAAACTAAACTCAACTAATCGCTTTTCCAGCTGTGAGCTTTCGTTCCTCCATAAACGGCAAATTGTAACAAATTTTGAACAAATCCATAAAATTTTTAACAAATCCAAAACCTTTTCATTCATTGTTCCACACTGGTGGAATGATCTTCTCATTCCCACTCGGATTCAGGATACATTGGTATCCTTCAAACGACAACTAAAAACCCATCTCTTCCGAGAACACCTGAACCTCGGTGAATAATACCAAAACCACCTATTGAAGCACTTTTTCTCTCTCTCCTTCTCTCTCTAAAAAACAAAAACAAAAAACTAGCACTAAATTCTCTGAGCACAAACAAGTTACTTTAAATAATTAGCACTTCTCGTATGTATTGCCTCTTGTTGAATCGCTGAATACCTTTGAATACAATTATAAGTTGCTTTGGACAAAAGCGTCTGCTATATGACTAATTGTATTGTAACTAATGTTTTATATCTAATAATACCTAATGTTTTTAAAAGGGTTAAAGAGAACTTGTGCTGTTCTGTGACTGCGCTCAGAGAAGGAACAGAATGCGGACATGTAAAGTCAACTTTAGGTAAAAAATTAGTCAAAATACAGCGCTTACTAATTCTTCTTCTTATATGTCTCTTTTTCATAGCGGATTGCTCCAGTTTGGGTTTGCGATCTTCAACTGATGATAAAACCTCCAGAGCAGGTGAGTAGCATAAGTTATCATAGCGACAAAACTCAATCAAATCTAACCCACTTTTTTAGCACAAAAACTCTGTGTTTCCTCAAACTAAACGTGAAGATATATGGGTAAAAACCCAAACTAGCTTTGTTAAACCGGCCTGGTTAAGATATTCAGAAATCTGTTTACATCAGGGGTCTCAAACTCAAATTGGCGGGGGGCCATTTCAGTGACTGACAATTCATGGGAGGGCTGTTTTAACATTCAAGCACAAGAAAAAAGTGATGTAATGGTGCATCTTAGGACAACAGACATGATGTTTATAATTCAATCATTACCTGTCACAAATCAACAAATCAGCACGTTTTTTTGCTTCACACAACTGCTGAAATATATCTGTGGCTGTTTAAATTAGCATTTTGACATTTAAATAGTCATAATAATGATAATAATAATAATTATTATTATTCTGTCCCAACCAATTGTAGCTTTACCAAAAGTTTAACAGATAGCGTAAGAACAGCAGAAACAGTACAGTACAGAAACAGTTTGGGTAACTTTACTGGCAAAATTGTTCTTCTTAGTGTAGAAGTCCATCTATTAGCCCAATGACGAAACTAACAGTATGGTCGAAGGTTAAATGCGTGTAAGCCTTTTCTAGTGCTTCTGAAAAGAATTCTGTTATTTATTAGAATTTATTTATATTAGTTTTTCAGCTCCGAATTTAATCTGACTCCAATTTTAAGTGACCGTCAAATTTAGACTGTATTTTCTAATTGTAAGAATGGATCACATTCATCATTTATGACTCAATTTAGAGTTTTGATTTATATCTGATCCCATACTCTTCAGTTATACGTTCATTAGGGACCAAACGTGCTTAGAGTTCCACGCCCCGGGATTGTGTTTCTTCTCACGGACATTATCTCGACACTCTGAAGTTAGTCAGAGGATGTAGGGTTAACTAATACTTAAATAGTCTGGTTGCCTCCTGCTCACTCATACTAAAGTAGTTAATTTAGTCATTTCCATAAAACTTGCTAATATTAGTGATTTAATGATTAAAAGGTC
This sequence comes from Danio jaintianensis, assembly GCA_903798115.1. Taxonomy (NCBI): domain Eukaryota; kingdom Metazoa; phylum Chordata; class Actinopteri; order Cypriniformes; family Danionidae; genus Danio; species Danio jaintianensis. Next base: position 3,108,134 of record CAIGQV010019355.1, read on the forward strand.
TTCATGCTGCTGTGCCACACTGCTCCGTACAGTCAAATGCGCCTTGACAATCTAAACAATCATGTCACAACTTAATGGAAGCGCAGACTCCACTTAATCTACTGAATATAAAAGATTTCAGGAGAATTCAGAATGAATCAAAACTTAACACTTTATTTTCCAGATGAAAGTGTATCATGCCAATTACAGGATCAAAGAATAAAAAGCCAATTCAGAAATGTACAACATCAATTACTCAAAGATAAATCCAAGAGTTATGAATGTATAAAGTACGTTGCAGCATATAAGTCTCTGATGCAAAAGCTCAGAGGCTCATACACTGCAACAGGGCATCTTGCCCACAAGATCCCAATGACCTATCTCGCACCTTTCCCTTAAATACTCAACTCAGAACTAACAGCCATAAATTCAAGACAATAAAAGTTTCACACAGACCCTTGCCTGGTAGTGAGTTTGAGGTGTGAAGCATTTGCTCTGGGTGGAGCATCTGGCAAAGATTTTATCAAAGCCAAAAACCAAATCAACATATACAAGTGAAATATTACAGTGAAATTGAGACCATTTTACCAATCACACAGAGACATTTAAAATGATACCAAACATGAATATAGAGCTACAAGATACACCATATTAAAAACATTTTATGTGAAATGTGAGTGATCTGCTCTGATGGAGAAGGTAAAGTAAAGGTCAGGAAGGGGGGCTGAGGGTGAAGGGAGAGGAGTGAGCTTTCCCGCATTCCCACCTGGTGAGGTGTAGAGCCAATTGTCTCTGTGTTTCCAGCCCATGCGTGTATTGTCAAAGACATCAAAGTATCTGTGGTATCTCAAATCTTACATTAGTATCTTTCTTTTTTGTAAAACTACAACAAATAGGGGAAAAGTAAGCATATATTCACATTTACTTTAACATGTTCAATTCAACCAGCAATAAAATGTACATAGTTTTCATAGAAATCTTTCATAGAAATTCATAGCAAAATTAGCATATTTGTTACTCCACCAGCACAACGTGTAAGCCATGGAAAAGTGTTTGTTCAACAAAATACAGGTATAAAACTGATAATAATTAAATGACCCTTGAATATTTTTTTAAAAATAGAGCTTTAGTTAAAATAGTAAAAATAAAAGGCCCGCAGGCCGGGAGTTTGAGACCCCTGGTTTACATGGTATGTTTTTTTACTGAGTATTGTTTTACTCATGTTAAAGTCTGCATAAACTGGAAGCTTCAACCTTTTTATTTTTTCACATTGTAATGCAGTTGCTTGAGAAATGGGATATTTAATGAGAAAACAGTGGGCGTGGCTTGTTTTTTTTCTACTGCGAGCTTATTGGATGTAGTAAAGTAGGAATTTCAATCATGAAGATCTGGAAAAAATGGCTTGGGGAGAGTTATTACAACCTAACAGACACCTCCTGCTCACCATTTCTGTTTGTTGACAAAACTGACAGTTGGAGGGGTGTGGGTAATTATGTTAGCCACGCCCAATACCTCAGTCTGACATCATCTGAGAATTTAACTGAAAAAAAAACAATAAAAAGTGCATTTGAAGTGCATTTTCAGATTTCAATTTTAGGGCAAACCATTTTTGTGTTCTTAATGACATGAGCTAACAAAATCAATATGGTTAGTTTTGATTTCATGTGGACTGTAATATCAGAAAATTGTTCTCCGTGTAAATATATACGGAATGATAACTTGCTTAATGATATTGCAGATTGCAGAAACACATATATAGGAATATAAATGACAGCTAATATCAAACTTCTAGACTACAAAACAGACTAATGCGTTTAATTGTCATCTAAATAACATCACGCCGCAACACAATCAAAGTGATTCTCCCTCATGCATTGTGATTTAGCAGTGAAATGTGCGAGGGGGCTGTGTTTTGGTGCGATTCACCCACACACACACACACACACACTTTTTGACACTCTGATGTTGGAGGATGGCGTCAGCTCAACATTTGCACACTGCAAAATCTCTGTCCTTGAGGGATCAGAACTGCTTTCGCTCCCTTGATCTCTGTTTTGCTCTCTCCGTCCCCTCGCCCGCCTCCTATAGTGTCCAGATCGCTGACATTTAGACAGAAATGGTAATTGATTCATGGTGGTGAAGACTGTGAAATGCTCCTCCCGTTTGGCAGGCCGTCCGCGGCGGGGTTTCTGGAGATGCTTTCACACGCTCTGCTTATTAGACGTGTTTGTTGCTATTGCTCACACATTGGGATGGTGGTGATTCGGACAAACTTCTTACCCCAGATAATAAACTTCAGCACGAAATTGGTCTTGTTTTTCAGATCCCGCAGGCATGACTTGAAGGAGAGTCATTTCTGAATGGTGTTGCATCATTTTCAATCGTTAGGACCTCATTCATTCATTAATTTTCCTTTGGCTTAGTCTCTGATTTATCAGAGGTCGCCACAGTGGAATGAACCACCAACTATTCCAGCATATGTTGTACCAAAGTCCCTTTGAGGCAAGTCATTTCACTCGGCTGCCATCTTTTAAACGCCTTTCGGGCAGTATGCTCGAGCATTCTGTCTGAATGGGGAAACATCAAATTCTCCAAAACTGTTTGCCAAGCTTACGATTACATTACAGATTTGGAACCACCAATAAACCTAAACAAAAACCGTCTCGTAGGTTTCATTTCTAAACGTCTGAATTAAATAAAATCAGCATTTTGTTCAGGTTGCTCGAGCTAATGCGCATGTGCATTCAAAAGGAAAGAGATCATGACACCAACCTTATTTGTGGCCGTGTTACACACTATCATCCTCTGAACAATGATAGTCTGATCGCGCTGGTCTTCTGAAGTAATTCACAACTTGATCTTGATGGTGAATCTCCTCCAGAAATGACAGGCACTCTTTGTTTACAAGTTTGTGGGCATTTGAGTAATTGCTGTCAAGTGATGTGCATTTGACAGGATGGACTGTACCTCGCGTTCGTTTCATACAGATTGCAAAACCAAAAAACTTTTGTTTTCAAGTGTAGTTGGTTCATTTAAAAGCACAGATTTCAAGCTTTATGTGGATATATTTCTGTGAAGCAAGTATTCGCTGAGATTCCAGTGCGTTTGTTGTCCCCCCGAAACTTAAGTCTATAGCGACCGATGATTGGCTCCTGTACTAGTAGGCGGGGCTTCATTCGCCATATTGACGGTTACACTTTTACCCATTCAAAACTATACAAGTGACATGTCTTGTGTATTCTATAGTCTTTGGTTGTACGCAGCGGAAACCCACGCCAACACAGGGAGAACATGCAAACTCCACAAAGAAATGCCAAATGGCCCAGCTGGGACTCGAACCAGCGACCTTCTTGCTGTGAGGTGACAGTGCTAACCACTGAGTTACTGTGCCACCCATGGCGAAGACCTACTACATTAAAATCTACAGTGCATTCACATATAAAAACAAGAATTCTTCTCTTAAAATGCTCATAGATTTTTTGTAGCATACAATTTGTACAATGTTTGTATTGTGCGCAGATTTTATGTAGAGTTGAAGACAAAATTATTAACCCTCCTGTGAACTTTTCTAATATTTTTTCAACTCATTTGTTTTTTTTAAACATAATAGTTTTCATTAAGTTCTTTTGTCTTTGCTGTGATGACAGTACATACCATTTACTGAATATAGGCTCATTGGGAAAACTCAACACAGGCTCATTGCTGTTTTTGAGAAACAAGAAACATGTGCTTGTGGGTACATATGGCTGCATTTTGTGTGTAAAACGAACATTACAGGGCAGTACTGCTGACTGCTTACCTTCGTATAGACTGCTTTTCCATCGTGACTGTTCAGGCCATGTCCACAATATTACGTTTGCGTTTAAAAATGCCTATTTTTCTTTCCATTTTGTCCTTTTGTCTACACTGTGACTGCGTTTTTTCATTCATTCATTCATTCATTCATTTTATTTTCGGCTTAGTCCCTTTATTCATCAGGGGTCACCACAGCGGAATGAACTGCCAACTTATCCAGCTTATGTTTTACACAGCGGATGCCCTTCTAGTCACAATCCCACACTGGGAAACACCCATACACTCTTGCATTTACACACATACACTACGGCCAATTTACTCACTGTGCCACCGTGACGCCCTAAAAGAAATATATTATTAAAAGAAATATTATTATTATTATTATTATTATTATTTCTAAAAGAAATATTATTAAAAAATAAGTTATTAAAACTATTATGTTTAGAAATGTTGAAAACACAGAATGTTTACTAGGAGCTATTTTTCAGTGGTGAAAGCAGACCACAGTTGACACATTTTGCTGTGACGTTTCAAAGAGATGGAAAGTAAATAAACGGCAGGTGGATATGATGCAGGTAAACGCATCTTACATCTGTGTGCATGCGCAGTACATGAACGAAAGCGTTTTCAGTTGTTTTAGCCTGATCTCACAAGGAAACGTAGCTATTTTACGTTTTGTCAGTTTAGTGGCTAATTCGTACGAATTCATAAGAGTTCAGTCATACGAAAATGTAAACCCAACCATCATTGGGGGATAAGCAAATCGTACTTAATTGTACGAATGAGATCATACGAATTAGCCACTAAATTAAAAAGTTACGAATTGGTGTGAGATTGTGTTGGTTGTTTTTGTGTGGATGACGGAAAGAATTGAAAACAATAGTGTGGACATGGAGCATTTTAAGACAAAAACAAAAAAAAATTCAAATGTATCCAGATTAGTGTAGACTTAGGGTTGCACACTGAAGTCCAAAATTTTCATATGCGTTTTTTCATATTTGTATGTGAAAAATTTGTCATATACAAAAAGCTTGCACACCAAGTCTGATGCATATTAATTAATCCATTAAGACAGGGGTTCTCAATCTCGGTCCTGGAGGTCCGGTGTCCTGCAGATTTTAGCTCCAACCCCAATCAGACAGACCTGGGCTAGCTAATCAAGCTCTTACTAGGCTTTCTAGAAACATGCTTGCAGGTGTGTTGAGGCAAGTTGGAGTTTAGCTGCAGGACATCGGACCTCCAGGACCGAGTATGAGAACCCCTGCATTAAGGGAAAAATGAGTGAATTCAACCAGCGACGCATTGTTTTCCTCTCTCTTCTTCAACATAGAAAAAGAAAGAGGAATAGGCTACACATTTTGAGCATCCAATCCAACCTGATTTTTATATTTTTTTAAACGGATGAAACTTTCAGAGGCAGTGTGTCAATATGATTGACACATCATGAGGTCCAATTTATTTTTTAACGTGTAAAAGCTAGAGATGAAAATTTCGGATTCAGTGTGCAATAACCTTTAGCCTGATATTGTCAAAAATGTCCACGGTGCCCTCTAGTGGATTTGTGAAAACAAAACCTGCAAGACACGCAGTCCAGGGTACATAATGGGTACATAATTTTGTCGGTTCTCAAAAACTCAGTTCTGGGCACATATTTTACATGAGCCAAGGTTGTATTTACTAGTTATTTTGCAAAATACTAGTATTCAATAAGTGTATACTATAACACTAATACAAGTTATAGTATATAGCAGTTATAGTATATAGCAGGGGTGCCCAAACACGGTCCTGGAGGGCCGGTGTCCTGCAGAGTTTAGTTCCAACCACAATCAAACACACCTGGGCTAGCTAATCAAGCTCTTACTAGTCTTTCTAACACATCCTTGCAGGTGTGTTGAGGTATGTTGGCGCTAAAATCTGCAGGACACCGGTCCTTCAGGACCGAGTTTGGACACCCCTGGTATATAGTGTTCATATAAGTCATAGTATAATTTCTTTAGCGGGCTAATAATATTGACCTCAGCAGATTTATATTCATTTCCCTTCGGCTTAGTCCCTTATTTATCAGGGGTTGTCACAGCGCAAGGAACCGCCAACTATTCTGGCATGTTTTACGCAGCGGATGCCCTTCCAGCTGCAACCCAGTACTGGGAAACACCCAGGCACTCTCACATTCACACATACACACTCACACAATATGACCAATTTAGTTTATTCAATTCACCTATAGCGCATGTGTTTGGACTGTGGGGGAAACCGGAGCACCCGGAGGAAACCCACGCGAACACGGGGAGAACATGCAAACTCCACACAGAAATGCCAACTGACCCAGCCGGGACTCGAACCAGCAACCTTCTTGCTGTGAGGCGACTGTTTTAACCACTGAGCCACTGTGCCACCCTCAGCAGATTTTATATAGATACAGTATATATTTCTTAAATAATCGATTTTTATTCCAGCTAAACTAAAAGTAATAAGACTTTCTCCAGAATAAAATTATAATAAGCAAAAATGTGAGAAACAAAGCAACTTGAACATCACTTGGGAAAATTTTGAAAAATAATTAAAAAGTTTCACAGGAGGGCAAATAATTTTGCCCTCAACTGTATGCATGAAATGCCCAGACAATATGCATTGGAAAAATTGACTTTTTGTCTCCCAAAAGAAATAATTCAGTCCATACTTGCCTGAAACTAAAGTTGTCAGCAATTTCAGTCTTAAATTTCTACCCTAACCTGTGTAGGTTTCTAACAAATGTGCGTAATGCCAGTCTGTGGTCTTAATTGGCTGCTTTTCAAGAAAGTCAGCTTTTAGCTGAAAATAGAAGAGTTTGGTTTGTACTGTCAATATTAGAACATGTCAAGAAGATGCGCTTTCTGCTGTGAAGGCTAATCAACTTTGTTTCACTTTCAAAGCATGAGAACTTATTTATTAAGATAAACACAGGTGCCATCATTACTGCTCATATCACTGTTTGTTTACAAGTGCTGAGGAGCAGCTGAAATTAAGATTTGCACTTGGATAGGCAATTGTTTTGTGAAGTTTTTTTTTGTCTAATTCTCAAATATTTTAAAATTACTTCAAATTAAAAATACTTAAAATCAGTAGTTTGTTTTTGTTGCGTTTGAGTTTGTTTATGGCTAATAACCTTTAGCGATGGCATTAAACAAAAGTTGTTATTGTTTTTTCCCTCCTGTTCTTCTATATACAGTTGAAGTCATAATTATTCGCCCTCCTGTGAATTTCTTTTTTCTTTTTCAAATATTTCCCAAGTGATGTTTAACAGAGCAATACTTTTTTATTGCCCTATAATATATATTTTTTCAAATATCTAGTCAAATGTTGTTATGTACTGTCATCATGGCAAAGATAAAAGAAATCAGTTATTAATTCATTCATTTTCATTTCGGCTTAGTCCCTTTATTAATCAGGGGTCGCCACAGCGGAATGAACCGCCAACTTATCCAGCATGTGTTATACGCAGCAGATGCCCTTCCATCTGCAACCCATCACTGGGAAAAGAAATCAGTTATTAGAAATGAATTATTAAAACTATTATGTTTAGAAATGTGTTGGAAAAAAAATATTTTTGTTGGACAGAAATCATGGGGAAATATACAGGTTGGGCTAATAATTCTGACTTCAACTCTATATGAGTCAAACTGCAAATGTGGGTTGGGCTTTATTTTTCCCATTTCATTTAATTGAATGATTGTGGTTTGCAATTGGTGGATGTCATGTGTGACAGCTTCATCCCGCCCTCGTGTCTATAAACACCAATCAGAGTAAATATACCATTAATGAGGGCAGTGGAAGTTTTTGTGAAGATGGCAAGGACCAATTAATAATAGGAATTGTAATAAAAAAAAAAAAACATACAATTAATGCAGCATTATTCAATAATAAATAAGGATTTTGATTTAATGTTGACTTTAAAGGGATAGTTCACCCCCAAATTTAAAATTGCTCATTATTTACTCACCCTCAATTGGTTGTAATCCTTTATGAGTTTCTTTTTCTTCTGTTGAACACAAAATAAGATGTTTTGAGGAAAGCTGAAAACCTGTAACTATTAACTTCCATAGTAGAAAAAAAACTAATACTGTGGAAGTTAATGGTTACAGGTTTCCAGCGTTCATCAAAACATCATCTTTATGTGTTTAATAGCAGAATAAATAAAGCCAAACATGTTTGGAACCAATTGAGAGTGAGTAAATAGTGAGTACATGTTCATCTTTGGGTGAAGAATCACTTAAATATTCATTCATTTTCTTTTCGGCTTAGTCCCTTTATTAATCAGGGGTCGCCACAGCGGAATGAACCGCCAATTTATCCAGCATATGTTTTACGCAGCGGATGCCCTTCCAGCTGCAACCCATCACTGGGAAACATCCATACACACCCATTCACACACATACACTACGGACAATTTAGCCTACCCAATTCACCTTTACCACATGTCTTTGGACTTGTGGGGGAAACCGGAGCACCTGGAGGAAACCCACACCAACACGGGGAGAACATGCAAACTCCACACAGAAACGCCAACTGACCCAGCTGAGGCTCGAACCAGCGACCTCCTTGCTGTGAGGCGAACGTGCTACCCACTGCGCTACCGTGCAGCCCATAGCAAATACAGTTAATGTCAAAATTATCAGCCCTCCTGTGATTTTATTACTTTTTTTTTTTTTACATTTTAAAACCATTTTAAGGTCAATATTATTAAGCAATATATGTTTTCGGTTGTCTACAGAACAAACCATCATTATACAATGTCTTGCCTATTTACCCTAACTTGCCTAATTAACCTAGTTAAGCCTTTAAATGTCACTTTAAGCTGAATACTGGTATCTTGAAAAATATCTAGTCAAATATTATATACTGTCATCATGGCAAAGATAAAAGAAATCAGTTATTAGAAATGAGTTATTAAAACTATTATGTTTAGAAATTTGTTGAAAAAATCTTTCCGTTAAACAAAAATTCGGGAAAAAATATATAATAATTCAGGCTTCAACTGTAACAGAATGTCAAATAGGTTTGGAACAACTGAAGGGTGAGTGAATGGTGTTTTTATTACATGGTAAAAACTAATGGTGAGGATGTATATACAATATACGACTCGCTATTATATTTATTGTTGCACACTGCAGGTATTATATACAGTACAGCCCGTAGTACTCCAGTCAGAGTCACTCTATCATGTTGAAAGATAAGAGGCATTTCTGAAGCTGTTCTAGTGTCAGTTTCCATTGCTGGGTTTCTATCACAGCGATCTCCCGAGGGATGCCGGGTCAGAGAACCTCGATCTGCAGAGCTGCATTAAACGCCTTTGAATCCAGCACTGTGATCTTACTCCAGACCACACGCTGCGTTTCTGAGCACTGATGAGCAGGAACGTGACGATAAGACCATGCTAAATCTCCCCCGTCTTATCTCATAAGAAAGCTTGACTCATTGCTATGCGAGATACAGAGCAACATGTGTCCACATTTGATCTCTCTACAGATGTGTGTGTGTGTGCATGATAAAACTGTACGGGCTACTGTACTGTATGCACTAATGCTAAGTGAGTGTGTTTCAGGGTCGAGGAGGGACCCCCGAAGCTTGGATTTGTATGCAGCTCACAGCTCTGGTAGAGTCTTGGTTGGGTTGAAGCTTAATTGGTTGCTTGCTTGTCATTTAACTGATGGTTTTTAATGATTTATAAGTTCACTGGCGATTGCACCAGTTCCTCTGAGGACATCAGTCTGTGAAAGATTACAATGGAATAGAGTTTGGCCTAAATTGTTATGTTTTTGAAAGGTAAATAAAAAAAATTACAAATATTACATAGGACGATATTGGAAAAATCAGATTTTGACGATATTTCATGTTTTTGATGGTTTGGATAGCACTATTTGGCGGTTGTCTGGCGAGTCTGGTCTCGTGAAGTGCTTCGAAATGTGCATTTTTATTCTATGTTTTACGTAATCTCAACCAAAATATGAAGAGAGGGTGGGACATAGTGTAGCTCCTTCTCTTTTTAAAAAAAAAAGCAGCCAATAGCATTTTGTTTTCTCACCGCTCTGCCAGTGAGTGGTTGAGCTCAAGTGCATCAAATGGAAAGCAAACGAGAGGCGTCTTGAAGGGGGTGGGGCTTGTCAGACACTAGAGAGCATTTGATTGGTTATGGTTTGATGAGAAACTGAAGCATGAAGTGACATGAAAAAAAAAAATCGTTGCTCCATTTAGGCGGAAGTGACAAACTGCAAGCTTTACATGTTTATATCAGTTTTAAATCTTCTAAACGCGAATTTTGTCACTGTTTTGGAGCACACTAGCTTATAGATATCCTACAAACTAACAACACTGATACTAACATCTGAAAAACTTTATTTTAATTTCATGGGACCTTTAACGTGCAGTATTCAGGTACAGAAATTGAATAATCACAATGCAAAAAACTTTTCGTGTTCTTACTTTGCTTTGTCTCGTTTCTGTTCCAAATATCTAAATTCTTAGATCAAGTAAAAATATCATTTTGTTTTCTCCTTCAGAAGAAACAGGTCAAAATGAAGAGTTTTTCTTTAAAACAACAAAAAAAATCTGCTGACAGGGTAAGTACAATAATCTTAATTTGCAGCAGAGGACAAAAGCCAAAAAATAAATTAAACAAGTAAATAACAGGGTGAGAATGTGGTAAAATCTGAAAACGTGGTAAAAATCAGGCGAGGGCTTTTCTTTTTCTGGATTGCTTTTTAAAACTGTCGGTTGGGTTTAGGGAAGTGGGTGATCGGGTCAATCAGTGCTTTTGAAAACACTATTGGTTGGGTTTAGGGAAGGAGGAATGTGGGTCAGTCAGTTAGTCAGTCAGTCGACAGCGGCCTCTGGTGGATTTGGCAGGCACAAATGGCACTCTCAAGAGAAATTTGAGATCTCAAAAAGCGTACACAGTGGCCTCTGGTGGATTTGCAAAAACAAAAACTGCAAAAAAAAAACGTAGCTCCTACGTAGCACGATCTCCAGAAATGTGTATAGGGGTACATTTTCAGAATGAACCTGGGTTGTCAATTTCACTTTGAAATATAGATATTTGGCCTAGAAACAAGATCGTGTTTAACAGAAGAAACCCAGAAATTTACGCAACCTTTACTAGTTGCATACCTTTATGAATTTCTTTGTTCTCTTAAACACCAAAGAAGATAATAGGTTTTCAGATTTTTTCAAAATACAGTAATCCCTCGCTATAACGCAGTTCACTTTTCGCTGCCTCTCAGTTTTTTTTCTACAGCGCATGTTCTGCTTTCTGATTAGCGCATTGTGTTCTGCATCCTGACTGGCTGTACAATACAGAATGCGTTCAGCTGGCCAAATTGACATACATCTTCGATCACTAGCAGTGTGACTCTGAAGTGCTTTACTGTAGGTTTGCAAGTTTTCTCCCCACAATGTCCACAAAACGTTCTGCACCATCAAAGGCACCTGCGGTAGCACCCAAAAGGCAGAGGAAGATGCTAACCGTTGCACAATTTATAATTTATATGTAATAAATTGCAATATATAACATATAATTAGTACTTCCAGTTGAAAGAGTGTTATTGATGCTTTTAATCATTTTTATCTGCAATAGCATATTTTTAAGCTATTGCTTGATATAATTGCAGATTTGGCATGCTGTCCCTGTCACGGTTTATGGGTCTGTGTGTTCTTTCTGTATGTTATGTGTC
>CAIGQV010019355.1:3138678-3177030 GCA_903798115.1 Danio jaintianensis
CCCCCCCCCCCCCCCAATGCGTCTTGTTTTCAGATGGGATCAAGCGTTAAGGTCAAACCCTCCTATAATTCGCACCCTAGTTAAAATGTGTAATTTGAATTCAATTGAAAAAATTAACTAAACATTGGTCTTGTCCATATTTGACCCAACATTGTTACAACAACCCATAATGTTTTAGTGTGTGATTTGTCATATCAATGCATGAGACTGAATGAGAAAACGAGAGATAAATAAAACCTTGTTACACATTTCAGCAGATACTTACAGTACATAAACTAGACCGTGAATGAAGGCTTTGTGGTTCTGGATCGCAAATTAAGCGCCGGGGTTCTGGGTTAAGAAGGAATATTAATAGTTAATTGCATACTGTATTAAATCTAGGACTCATCTGCGTCTAGGAGGGATTGATTCTGGATTTCATTAGTCTTGCGCTGAGATGGAGGTCAGCTGGAAAATGTTGCATCCAGGGGAACTGGATCTCCATGCAGTAGTTTGTCAATAAAAGACAGATTTATAATGCTTGGGTTTGTCAAGATCAAAAAGGAAACATTTTGGAGACTATATCTCTTTGTTTTTGAAGGTCAAATCAGACATCGTTATTGTTTGTTGATTGGGTTTTTGTTAATAAAAAGTCAATGGTAACTGAGAAGGATGAGTTCTCGTGTTATGACTGACGTAACGTTGACATCATAGCCGCTGGCGTCACTCAGGAGTGTAAGTCGATCCTTTTGCTGGGCTGTGGAGAGTATTGAAGATGGCATGTTGCTCTTTTCTTATCGAACTGATCCATGTAGCGAATATGAGTCAAGCTCAGACTGTCTGATAAGAGTTTGGCTGCTGCTCACAATGAGGCTTATTGGATTTGGGAAGACCGAATGACATTCTGTACAGCTGCCTGACACATGTTAGCAGCATACATAAAAATTAACAGGCTGCTGTTATTTATGCAGGTCATTACGTACCTGTGACTAGGCCAGCATGAATTTACATGAATTATTTTTTCCAAAATTCTGCACTGAAAAAGGCACAAAAAAAGTCCATGGCCCTACGTATTACTTACTTTTTAATGCAAAAATTGTATTATCTATATTTTCTATACTCCCATTTGTCATTATATTAACGTAACATTATTTAATTGTAGTGCATAATCAAAATTGCTATATTGCATGGTTTAAATTGTGCAAACTGGCAAAATATAATGCTTATTTGAACTATAAATATAATGCTAATTAACATATTTTAAAAAAACGTTCAAAACAAGATGATTTATATTTCTGGAAAAATTGTTGTTATGCATGATGTTTTAAACGTATGATTAGGCCCACATGAATCTGCATGTTCTGCATTTTTTTTTTTTTATTAATTCATTTCTGAACAGAAAAAGCAAAAAATAAATAAAATAAAATAAATAAATAAATAACAGTTTACAGTTTCTGTCTGGGCCTACCTATGGCTTAATGTTTCATTGAAACCAATGCAAAACATGTATATTTTTTATACTCTCATTGTCATTATGTTAACGTAATTTTATTAAATTGTAGTGCATAATCAAAATTGCTATATTGCATGGTTAAAATGGTGCAAATTGCTAAAATATAATGTTTATTTGAACTTGAAAAAAAGATGATTCATATTTCTGGAAAGTTTTGTTTATGCATGTTGTTTCAAACCTATGATTAGGCCCACATGAATCTGCATGTTCTGCATTTTTTTTATTAATTAATTTCTAAACAGAAAAAGCAATAAATATAAATATATATATATATATATATATATAAAAATATATAAATTCTATCTTGGCCTATCTATGGCTTAATTTTGTCATTGAAACTAGGGATGCTCCGATCGATTGGCCGAAGATCGGTATTGGCCAATAATAACATTTCATGACTCGATCTGTACTCGTTGATCTGGCCGATCTCATGAACCGATCTCAAGTGTTTGTTTACAAGTTTACAATCAGAGGAGATGCATAATTAATTTATTATTATTATTATTATTATTATTATTATTGTTTACAAAATTCTGAACAGAAAAAAATAATAATAACAGTTCACAGTTTTTGTCTGGTCCTACCTATGACTTACTTTTTTTTCATTGAAAAAATTTTAATTTGTATATTTTCTGTACTCATTTGTCATTATATAGCATAATTTAATTGTAGCGCATAATCAAATATAATGCTTATTTGAACAAAAAAAAAAAAAACTTTGAGAACAAGATGATTTATATTTCTGGAAATTTTCTTTTATGCATGTTCCACGTTCCAAACCTACAGTATGATTAGGCCCACATGAAAAAGAGAAAAAGCTAAAAAAGTCCCCTTTCTGTCTACTAATGACTTACTTATGACTTACTTTCTTCCATTATAACCAATGTAAAAGGTATTTTCATGAGAATTTCTATACTCCCATTTGTCATTATATTAACGTAACATTATTTACTTGTAGTGCATCATCAAAATTGCTATATTGCTTGGTTAAAATAGTGTGAATTTGTAAAATTTAATGCTTATTTAAACTAACTTAAAAAACAAACAAAAAAACACTTGATGATTCATATTTCTGGAAATTGTCGTGTGTGGTGAATTGTTCTGAATATATTGAACAATTTTACAGAAATAAATGTAATTTTTTGTACACTAAATATAATTTAATTCAGTTCCAGACTGAAATATAACTAGACAATATAGGGGAAGAAAATAAAAGCACCCATAGGACATTTACACTGTATTTCAAGTCATCTTAGACCAGTAAAAGTATTCATTAAATTGATAAATTAAAATTTAAATCTATTCTTCACAATAAATATTCATGTCATCAGAAAATAGACCACAAGTCGCATGTGATATTCTTATAAAGACTATTAATCAACCTTTATTACATTAATCGTTTAGAATGTAATATTTATATTTTGTATTTTGATCAGCCACCAGTATTTACACAGTGCTTTATATCACAGAAATGCTCAGCAACTTAATAAATAATAAAATGGAAAACAACCATATCATAGCTATGTTTTTATATACATTTTATATAAATTTTAATATCGCACAAATAATGTTCATTCAAGAGAATGTATTCATTTAGTCTTCAAGATAATTAAGTAATGCAAATTTTCATCAATGAAAAAGTTTCTGCAATCTGCAAGCCATAACCATAAACGGTACATTTCTTTATACTTATGCAGAGAGGAAAATACAGTAATACTTGAATTTGTGAACCTTGTCTTGTATTTCCATCAACCAGAAATTGTAAATATCCTGTATAATTATATCTTAAATAGAGTGGGAACTCTAATAAGAAAGCTAAAGTCAATGTTGATTCAGTTTAGTTCAATAACTGTGTAAAGTTCATCAATTATGAACTGCATTGAAACTGTCTATAAACAGTTCTACAGAAGGCAGCAGAGTTGAGCTCAAGTTTTGTTCTCACGCTGTAGAAAATGCTGGGTTTCACACAATTTCTTCATGTTTCAACACAAATCAATTACTTTACTCAATAGTTTTCATAAAAATTAAGTGGATTGAACATAACACAATAACGTTGTCAATAATTAATCTAAAACATGTTGTTGTTCCAGCTCATTTTAAATAAGTAGTTTAAACAACCAGCGAAAGTCATTATTTTGAGATTATCTAACACCGTGCCCTAACTACATTCGATGACACAATGCGATTAAAAGCTATCTTTTTCATGTTAAAAGGAGATTTTGTTTCTATTTCCGCAACGTCGCAGCTGAACAACATAATAAACTACAAAGATAATCTCCTCAGGTACTGATTATGTGCTTTATTCACTGTTAAACGTCACAGATTTGAGTTTAAATACCATTTTTTCTTGACATTTATAGCCATACTACTGAAAGCAGCAGCATATAGTTCACCTCAGATCTTCAAAATAAAATAACTAGCAAACGGTTTGAAAATGAAGTCAAAACTTTGACTCTGTGTTAGATTATCAACCTTACCACATCGTTGGGAGTGCAGCACACTATTCTATGCTTCTAAATGCCTGGTTAAATGTACCTGTCATGTCGCATTGCGTTTGGTGCAGACAGCCATTTTTCAATTGCTTGTCACCAGAATCTTGTTTCGTCGATTGTAGTTAGAACGTGGTGTAACACGGCAATTTGTCAGTCTGCAAGAAACATGACGTGACATGACAGAAACATTTACATACCAGCCGCTGCACTCCCAACGAAAAGGCTTTTAATCACATGAAACCATACTTTAACATTATTTCTAGGCTACTGAGTGACTGATGTTGTTGGTTTGCACTGAATCACAGTTCTGACTTTCATTTTAAAACCATTTGTTAGTTATTTTATTTTCAAGATCTGAGATGAACTATCTGCCGGTGCTTTCAGTATGGCAATAAATGTCACAATAAATGGTGTTTAAACTCACATTGGCAGCATTTAACACTGAATCAAGCACATAATCAGTACCTGAGGTGATCATTGTCACAGTAGTTTATGCTGTTGTTCTGTCACGGAAATATAAACGAATTCTAAAATAGACATTTTGTGCGGCGGCGTCGCAGATGGTTAAAACAAATACTCCTTTTAACATGGAAAAGACAGCTTTTATTGAATGCTGCGGCACCACGTCATGTGTTGTACACGGTGTAATAGTATCAGCGCAGTCAAGTCATGCTCACCCTCAGTGTACAAGATATACGAGTATGAAATGTGAGCAGTCAGATCCCTGATAGATAGAGAGAGAAAGAGAGAGAGAGAGATCACTGAAGCGATTTTAGCTTTTCTCAGAAGGTTTCAGGGCTAATATCAGATGTGTCCCATCTTCGATCTATCATCACTTGCCCCATTTTTGACAAAGCGTCAGTAGCTGCTCACAGAGACACCAGCGCAGTACAGAATGTTCCAGAAACATTTGTTTTAGCATCGCACTCTCCGAGACTGCTCTGCTCATTTAGACCGGGGTGATTTGCAGAAAGATACAGTTAAATATAAGATGAGAGTGTTTACTCAGAGGCTCAGATGTGCAGTGGAGCCGCTCAGGGCTGATCTCTCTTAATGTACTGTGTGTTTGAAGCGCAGAGAGCCATGAAATGTGCTTTCTCTGAGGAGAACGTGTCTGTGTGTTAAGGGCTGAGGTCAATGAGGAACAAAATCTCACTTCTGTCTGGCTTATTCATTATCAGTTGATTATAAAGACTGTGTCAGAAATGGTTTGACCTCATAATCAATATACTGGAGACTGATGACAAAGTCATGATGACTAAAGTTACTAATTGGCTGATACGGGGTAAAAGATGAATTAGCTCTGATTATGGATTATGGGTTGTAATTTGAGCTACTTGGCAAAGGGTTAAATGCTTGTGGATTATATATTCTGTAATAATAGTTGTCCATGCTTATAAATATTTTTAATACTTGTAATATATGTATACATTTTTGTCACTATTTAAGGTCTGTAAACATAGACATAAATAAAGTTTAGGTCAGAATAATTTGCCCTCTTGTTACATTTTAATACATTTTAATTACATTTAGAACTGTGTTTAGAAAAAAAATCTTATTTCCGTTAAACAGAAATTGCTGAAAAAAATATAAAAGTCTTTTATATTTTTTTCAGCAATTTATGTTTAACGGAGATAAGATTTTTTTTCTAAACACAGTTCTAAACATGGCTGCACGGTGGCGGAGTGGGTAGCACGTTTGCCTCACAGCAAGAAGGTCACTGGTTCGAGCCTCGGCTGGGTCAGTTGGCGTTTCTGTGTGAAGTTTGCATGTTCTCCCCGTGTTCACGTCGGTTTCCCCCACAAGTCCAAAGACATGCGCTATAGGTGAATTGGGTAAGCTAAATTGTCTGTAGTATATGTGTGTGAATGAGTGTGTATGGATGTTTCCCAGTGATGGGTTGCAGCTGGAAGGGCATCCGCTGCGTAAAACATATGCTGGATAAGTTGGCGGTTCATTCCGCTGTGGCGACCCCAGATTAATAAAGGGACTAAGCTGAAAAGAAAATGAATGAATGAATGAGTCCTAAACATAAGTTTTAATAACCCATTTCTAATAAGTCAAGTCAAGTCAAGTTTATTTATATAGCGCTTTTCACAATGTAGATTGTGTCAAAGCAGCTTAACAGAGTTCTAGTAAAGTCCAGATTTCAGAGTTGAAGTTCAGTTTAGTTTAGTTCAGTGTGGTCTTAATTTCACTGCTGAAAGTTCAAACACCGCAGAGCAAATCCACCGAAGCACAGTTTCACAAGTCCCGATCCGAGCAAGCCAGTGGCGAGGAAAAAAAACTTCACCAATTGACGAAGTGAAGGGAAAAAAAACCTTGAGAGTAACTAGGCTCTGTTAGGCACGACCATTTTTCGTCTGGCCAAACTTCCTGTTCAGAGCTGCAGTCTAGGCGCTGGAGGCTGAAGAAGCTGGACGTCCATCGTGGAGAAGCTGCAGGTGTGAGTAGGGCACCAGCAGGCGGTCAGGTTGGCCAGCAGGATCAATGTGGGGACTCGTTTATCACAGTGGTCATTCAGGAATCAGTCTCATGCACTCCATTTCTCCATGACGACCACAGCATCAGCTCGGGATACGACCTGGTCCAGGATTATGGATACCTTGGGATCATCTCTTCACAGGTCTTGGATCGCATCAATGGTGCTGCATAGTCTCTAGGGACCTCGGAATGAGTATCCCCCAGGTGGAAATAGAGAATAAAGTAAATAATTAGCGTAGCTGCTGTTCATAGTGTATTTAAACGAGATGCAAAAATGGAGTGTTATAGATGAAAATAGCAGTTAAATAAACAAACATAGAAACAAACATGTAAAGCATATGAGAGTTTCTAACACAATGTCTGGTGTATTGAGGAGTGTGTCCCACAGGTGATGTCGAGCCAGCTCACCTGCGTGGAGCACATTCATGCATCATACCGTTATGCGATGCATTGAGTGTATGCTTTACTAAAAAGATAGGTCTTTAATCTAGTTTTGAACTGAGAGAGTGTGTCTGAGCCTCGGACATTATCAGGAAGGCTATTCCAGAGTTTAGGAGCCATAAATGAGAAGGCTCAACCTCCTTTACTCGACTTTGCTATCCTAGGTACGACCAGAAGCCCTGAGTTTTGAGATCTTAAAGAGCGGGTTGGATTGTAGCGAGACAGAAGGTTGGTTAGATAAACAGGAGCTAGATTATTTAAAGCTTTATAGGTAAGAAGCAATATTTTATAATCAATACGGAACTTAACAGGCAGCCAGTGTAAGGAGGATACAATTGGGGTGATATGATCATATTTTCTAGACCTGGTAAGAACTCTGGCAGCTGCATTTTCTACTAGCTGAAGTTTATTAATAAAGGATGCTGGGCAACCAGCGAACAGAGCATTACAGTAATCCAGCCTAGAAGTCATGAAAGCATGAACTAGCTTTTCTGCATCTGAGATGGATAGCATACTTCGCATAGTAACTTAGCGATATTTCTCAGATGAAAGAAGGTGGTTTTTGTGACATGGGAGATATGATTTTCAAAAGTTAAATTGCTGTCTAGTATAACACCCAGATCTTTTACAGTAGAGCTAATGCTAACTTTGTGTCCCTCTAATTGCAGGTGGACTTGTGAGATCTGCTGTGTACAGGATTTAGGCCCAATAAGTAATAATTCTGTTTTGTCTGAATTTAAGAGAAGGAAATTGTTGGTCATCCAGCCTTTAACATCTTTAATACATTCAGTTAGCTTAGACAGTTCAGATGTCTCATCAGGTTTTGTTGAAATATATAATTGAGTATCATCTGCATAGCAGTGAAAGCTGATCCCGTGTCTTCTTATAATGTCTCCCAGGGGTAGCATGTATATTGTGAACAGCAAAAAATCCTTGAGGCACCCCATACTGTACTAGCCTGACCTGTTAAAGCTGTCCATTTATATTCACAAACTGATAACGGTCAGTTAAGTATGACTTAAACCATTGTAGAGCCTGTCCCTGGACGCCTGTAGAATTTAAGCGATCTATGAGGATATTGTGGTCGATGGTGTCAAATGCAGCACTGAGATCAAGTAAAACTAATAACGAGATGCACCCTTGGTCAGCAGCTAAGAGTAAATCGTTGGTTATTTTCACTAATGCGGTTTCTGTTCTGTGATGAGGCCTGAAACCTGACTGAAACACTTCAAAAACATTGTTCATCTGCAGAAAGGAGCATAATTGGGCAGAAACAACTTTTTCTAGTATTTTAGACATAAATGGAAGATTTGAAATAGGCCTATAATTAGCTAAGTTGCTGGGATCCAGTTGTGGTTTCTTAATAATAGGCTTAATAACAGCTAGCTTGAAAGGATTTGGAACATGGCCTAAAGATCGAGAAGAGTTGATGAGGTTAAGAAGAGGTTCTCCTATTACAGGTAGCAATTCTTTCAGTAATTTAGTTGGAATTGGGTCTAACATACATGTAGCTGGTTTAGAAGCATTTATAAGTTTATCTAGCTCTTCCTGTTCTATGATTTTGAAGCACTGTAGATTATTTTGGTTAAGTGGAATGTTTAATAGATCTGAAGTATAAGGCGGTGCCGAAAGTTGAACATCTTCTATTTTCTGTCTGAAGACTTCTATTTTATCACTGAAGAAATTCATGAAGTCATCGTTACTAATTTGCGGTGGGACATTTTGTTCCAAAGATGACCGATTATTTGTTAATTTAGCAATGGTGTTAAATAAAAATCTAGAATTGTTATGATTATTTTCTATCAGTTTGCGGAGGTGCTCAGCCCTGGCGGATTTTAGAGCCCTCCTATAGCTGGACATACTATCTTTGTACGCAATTCTAAAGACCTCTAATTTAGTTTTTTTCCACTTACGTTCCAGGGCACGGGTTGCTGTTTTGAGAGCGCGAGTATGACTGTTATACCATGGTGTAGTTTTATTCTCTCTAACCTTTTTTTAAATTGATGGGTGCCACAGTATTTAGTGTGTTAGTAAAGATAGCATCCATACTGCTGATTACTACATCAAGGTCAATTGCGTTTGCGGGTGTATTTAGAAATAGAGAAAGATCAGGTAAGTTATTTGTGAATTCATCTTTAGTGGACGGGACGATAGTTCTACCAGGGCGATATATCTGTGCAGATATGCTAATTTCAGGTAAACACAGCTTATATAGTACGAGGTAGTGGTCTGTTATATCATCACTTTGTGTTATAATGTCTACATCAATGACCTCAATTCCATGAGACAAAATTAGATCTAATGTATGCTTTAAGCGATGGGTTGGACCAACAACGTTTTGCTTTATCCCAAGTGATTGTAGTAAATCTGTAAACGCGAGCCCTAATGTATCGTTAGCGTCATCTATGTGGATGTTAAAGTCTCCTACTATTAGTATTTTATCAGTTTTAACTAATAACTGATTTCTTTTATCTTTGCCATGATGACAGCACATAATATTTGACTAGATATTTTTCAAGATACTAGTATTCAGCTTAAAGTGACATTTAAAGGCTTAACTAGGTTAATTAGGTTAATTAGTCAAGTCATTGTATAATGATGGTTTGTTCTGTAGACAATCGAATAAAAATATTGCTTAAGGGGGCTAATAATATTGACCTTAAAATGGTTTAAAAAAAATTAAAACTTCTGTCATTCTAGCTGAAATAAAACAAATCAGACTTTCTCCAGAAGAAAAAAATATTACAGGAAATACTGTGAAAAATTCCTTGCTCTGTTAAACATCATTTGGGTAATATTTGGAAGAAAAAAAAAAATCACAGAAGGGCGAATAATAACTGTATTAGGCACGGGACTATAACCGCTTTCAAGGTATAACGTGGTTTGGAAAAGTCAAGGTTTTAAAACCGCCAAAATGTTCTGCTATACCTTTCCTAAGGTATGTGTAAGATTTTTTTTTATTTAGGTGTTTTTGTTTTTTTGTTTTTTTAGGACAACAGTATCTCCAGCAGAAAAGCTATCCAAAGATGCCATTTTAAATTGTAATGAAATCTGTGTTTTTGAAACAAAGGAAGTCAATGATTTATTTTAATTATTAAGCGTGACATGTTTACGGCTCCAAAATATTATAAATGTTTCTCAAAATAAAATATATTGTGTTCAAAGTGGGAAAAGTTTTTGTTTTTTACCCAGACATTTAAAAAGAATATGTTTTAGAGCAGTAATCACAATACCGTCAAACCGTGATATTTTTATCCAAGGTTATCATAACGTCAGAATCTTATACCGGCCCATGCCCAAACTGTATATATATATATATATATATAAATATTACATATTTCCAAACTTATTTCGGGTATTATTTATCCTCTGTATTTTTAGATAACACAGTTAAAGGCAAAATGATTAGCCATCCTGTGAAATTGGGATTCTTTTTCAAATATTTTCCAACTGAGGTTTAACAGAGATTTTTATTTATGTCCATGCATATAACACTTGTATAATACTTGGAAAATATGTACCTATACTTACTAAATGTTTTTTTCACTATATACTATTTCACTATATAAGGTCTGAAAACATAGACATAAATATGTCAGTATTTGTGCATTTTTTTTAATTTTTATTATTAGAATTGGTATTCTGGAATTGGTATTCCCATTTAAACATAATGCCTAATCCCAAGCATATTCAAATTATTATTTAACACCTATATATTTATTATTATTATTTATATTTTTAAAGATATAAAGTTTTATTTATAAAATAAAAAAAATACAACTATTAGCCTTAGAGTTTAATTGCAATTCTTTTTCAGGTATTTCCCAAGTTTGGATTAACAAAGAGAATATTTTTTAGCACATTAGTTTTAATAAATGATTTTATTTGACTAATTTACTCATTTAAATTATGCTAATTTTACTCTCTTCTTCTTCTTTGACTAATTTACTCATTTAAATTATGCTAATTTTACTCTCTTCTTCTTCTTTGACTAATTTACTCATTTAAATTATGCTAATTATACTCTCTAAGCTATTTAAAAGCTTAACTAATTACGTTAACTAGTTTAATTAGACAATTGGACAATGGTAGCCAACTGAAAGTGATGCTAATCATAGGGGGCTAATATGATTGACCTTGAAATTATACAATTTAATTATTATTATTATTATTATTATTATTATTATTATTATTATTACTATTATTATTATTATTATTATTGGCGACACGGTAGCTCAGTGGTTAGCACTGTCGCCTCACAGCAAGAAGGTCGCTGGTTCGAGTCCCGGCTGGACCAGTTGGAATTTCTGTGTGGAGTTTGTATGTTCTCCTCGTGTTGGCGTGGGTTTCTTCTGGGTGCTCCGGTTTCAGTCCAAAGACATCCGCTATAGGTGAATTGAATAAACTAAATTGGCCGTAGTGTATGTGTGTAATTGTGAGAATGTGATGGTGTTTGCCAGTACTGGATTGCAGCTGGAAGGGCATCCGCTGCGTAAAACATATGCTGGATAAATTGGAGGTTCAGTCAACTGTGGCGACCCCTGATGAATAAAGGGACTACGTGAAGGAAAATGACTGAATATTATTATTATTATTATTATTTGGTTTAACTTGCTAAATATTACTGAAATTCTAAACACATAACTTTAACATGTGAAAAAATAAATCTTTATTTTATTTACAAAAAAATGCATATATTTTTATTTTAATTCTGGCCTCACATGATCTGAAAACTGAAATTTAGTTTGCTTTAATTTTCTCTGCATTTATTTTTTTTGCTAAGAGTTTCTCTCTTCATCTCAGAAAGCAAACACATTAGTGGCCTTATCAAAGAGCCGACGGGTCTTTCATTTCTGTTCTCTCCATTACAGTAACTTGACATTGGGAGATGTCTTTGATTACTGTGCTGTCTAATAGTGCGCTTCTGATGACATAATCAGGATTGTGATTTGGGCAAAGCAGCCGCAGTCTTGTCCGTTCGCATCGCCCGCGTCTGATGAGTCTCCATCTCGCAGCTTCCCACAATCCCCTGCTGCGTCTCAGCGTGTCGTCTCTCTTTGTTTAAATATTGATGCCGCTGTGCTGCTTTAGACACCTGCTGACACGGCCAGGGAACGATCAGCCTCTGGGAGAAAACATCAGAACAGAGAAAAGTCCTTGAGAAATTCAGCAGTCAGGAAAATAGGTGTAAAAAAAACAGCTTGACTTGGCTAAAAAAATATATTAAATTAGTGTTCAGACCTAACGAGTGCATAAACCTTGAAAATATGTGAACAAAATGACAGTACTGTATCCCCCAACCTTGTATTATAATGTGAGCAATTTTTAAGGCAGGGTATTATTATTTAGTTTCAAAATATTTCCTTAAAGGAGATATTAATATTAATATTGTCACTTAAAGGTGCAGTAGATAATCTGCCTAAATGCTAACTAGTTAGCATAATATCTTTGAAACACAGTCCCACCCCTGCCATCCAAAGCCATACCTCCTGATATCACGAACGCTCGCACATTAAAGATGACAGAGACCCACTAGACTAGATCAGGTCCTTCGTTAGAATGGTCAGAAGTTAGAAAGGTCAAAGTTAGAAAACTTTATAGTACTTTATAATACTGCAATTCCGAATGAAAAACTGTATTATTTCTAGCACGTTTTCAGTTGTGTAGCAAGCAAAACTTGTCATAATGTGCAATATTTGATGCATACAAGGATCGCTGGTCTCACTCTCTCACATGCTTTGTCCTAAAGCGACTACTGTATGCTTATTGGTTGGCCGGCGGCGTGCAGGAATTACACTTATTACTAAGCCATACTTACATGCTAGTTCAGACTGAATATTCAGAGTAGCATGGTAAACAATATAGGGAGCGCGTCACAGGTTGTCATTGTTCAGAAATGAACCAATGTGAATATAAAACCAACTTCACCTCAGTAAAGTAGGCTAGGCGGAATAGCGCTGTTTACTCATGTTTTGTTGTTCAACTAAATAAAAATAACTTATGAAACTGAAAATAGTCACATCAATCTTTCACTGCGAGATTTCAGTGTCTGAACAACACTTCTGTGCATATAACCCATTCGTAACAACAAAATCTACATAAGCTTTACGTGACTAAAAGAGTTTTAAAACATAACATTACCTGTCTAAAAGAAATACTTCAGCCATTGTGTCATCCTTCCTCCAGCGTGCAAAAATAACTCCAATACTGATTCAGGATTTTAAAGTTTTGATTGAGCATTTGTTTTGCTATCTCTATCTCTGCTTATCAGAATTATGGGAAATGTCGGCCCGACAATTTTGAATTGGATGAACATTTTTAAGTCTTATGCCTTACCCAGAATATAAAAATACATATAAATACATTTAGATCATTTACTTTAATCATTACTATTGGAATGTGAAGAGACTTTCAACCAGCACAACAAAAAAATGTTTCTGAAGACAATCACCTACTGCATCTTTAAAGGAGAGAATTTTAAAGAACACATTTTAAAACATAATAGATTTAATAACTAATTCTTAAAAAATAATTTACTTTGCCTTGGCCATGATGACAGCATATAAAAGTTTTCTGCTTATTTTGCAAGATACTAGTATTAAAAGTGCAATTTAAACTGAACTATGACTTAACAAGGTATTTTTGGCGAGTGATTGACAAATAAATAATTTTGACCTTCAACTGTATGCAGTACGCATTTTGACCTTAAACTGCTTTTATTCAAGTCAAACTAAAAGAAATAAGACTTTCCCCAGAAGAAAAAATGTTATAGTAAATACTGTGAAAAAATTCCTAGCTCTGTTAAACAGCACCTGGGAAATATTTGATAAAGAATATGAAAAGAAATGTAATAATTTTGACTGTAACTGTACATTAGTTTCTGTTTTGGCAGAAGCTGTTTTAAATTTCAATGGTTATTTTAATTAAAACAACAGAATCTAAAGAGCATAAGGTTTGTGAGATATGTTTAGTAGTTAAGATGTAGTATGTTTCTGAAGTCCAAGGTTAGATTTGTTTGACTGTAAATACAGTAAAATCAGGGATATTGTGAAAAATATTATTAGTTGAATGACATCCGCTACTATAACTGCAGGTTAACTATGCTTTTATATATATATATATATATATATTGTTAACTGTTAAAAGCTAGTAGTCACTACACTGAAAAAAATGATTCAAAGATGATTCCTTGGATTTGGTTGTAAACCATTTATTTAGGCTGAATTTAAACAAACAAATGACTAAATTACTACATTACTAAATTAAATTTGTTTAAACTCGACACATAAATTGTTTGCAACAATTTTGCAGACATTTATTTTCAGTGAAGATAATTAGTTAAAGTAACTGGTAACTACTAACTTAACTTTTCTGATGCAATAATGTGCACTTTTTGTAAAGCTGCTTTGAAACAATAATTATTGTGAAAAGCGATATACAAATGAACTTGAATGGAAGTGAAGTTTAAAATAAATGTTTCCAAGTGTTTATTGTAGTGTTGAAAGTCAGATTGAAATGTAATCATATATATTTTGAATTACAGTAAAATGAGTCTAAAATGTTAGTCAAATGAAGGAAAACAGATAAACGTGCCACACACAATGAGCCTCGTTCATAAAACATGAAATCATGAGGAGAACAAACCATTAAAGCAAGGTTTTACCTGTTTTTTTTTGTTTTTGTTTTTTACCCAGAAATGTCTTCTGTGAATGAGGTTTGATGTGTGTGATTGCGAGTTTATTTTTTTGCATTTAAAGGCACAGTATGTATTTTTCGTCACTAGAGGGTGTGTATTTACAACAAACAAAGACGTAGTTTGATGACGGCATGACTGAGTGTGGAATCATGGGAGTTGTGGTCTTCATTACATCCTTACGGACTCCTGCAGAAATCATGTTGATGGATGAGCTGAAGTATTCAACACTTATTATCATGCTAGTATGAAGCAGAGTAAGCCTGAAAGTTATGGAAGTTAAACGAGAGAAACGTGACATGGCATGAAAGCAGTGGAGCTTTTATTATGACACGGTTCACCGATTCTAGGCCATTTTAGGCTTCTGTTATAACACTGCTCTGTGTAGTCTAATAAAACACACAACTTTGATGTTTTCCTGTTTTTGGATATTTTAGGGGAAAAGTCTTACACAATGTGCCTTTAAAGGAACACTCCATACTCATATAAATCTGTCACTGGTGCAGGGTATGTTTCAAAAGGTACTTGTTTGTTAATAACAGGTCCTTAAAGGTACATATTAATACCTAACAAGTACAAATCTGTACCTTAAAGGTACAAAGGTGTTCCCTAAAGGTACTAATGTGCAACTGTAAAGTAAAAAAGTGAAAAGGTTTTGAAACCTTTTTGAAAAGGAACTGCCCCAGTGACAGATTTTGTACCTTTATTACAGAGAGTGTACTTTTCTGCAACTAGGCTAATTTTACAGTTGAATCCATTCAGCCAATCTCCTGGTTTGGCTTGAGCATTTTTAGCTTAGCTTAGCATAAATCATTGAATTGAATTAAACCATTAGCTTCTCACTCAAAAACTTTGAACTTAACTTATTAGAAATTTACAATTAATGTTCACTGTAAGTTCAATGGGGGCGACGCGGTGGCGCAGTGGGTAGCACGTTCGCCTCACAGCAAGAAGGTCGCTGGTTCGAGCCTCGGCTGGGTCAGTTGGCATTTCTGTGTTTGAGTTTGCATGTTCTCCCCGTGTTCGCGTGGGTTTCCTCCGGGTGCTCCGGTTTCCCCCACAAGTCCAAAGACATGCGGTATAGGTGAATTGGGTAAGCTAAAATTGTCCGTAGTGTATGTGTGTGAATGGGTGTGTATGGATGTTTCCCAGAGATGGGTTGCGGCTGGAAGGGCATCCGCTGCGTAAAACATATGCTGGATAAGTTGGCGGTTCATCCCGCTGTGGCGACCCCAGATTAATAAAGGGACTAAGCCGAAAAGAAAATGAATGAATGAATGAATGAATGTAAGTTCAATGATTTATCAAATTATCGAAACACTTTTTTGTGAGATGCTAGAGGTCTAATCTGAGAGTTCAAAATAAAAAAAAACGCATCATTTTTAGCATCATGCTCAAAAACAAAAAATTATTTTCTACTTACAGAAAATGTAAAGTTCTAATCCAATTCAATGACTTATTAAATTATTGAAACTCTTTTTTTTTTTTTTTTGAGCGAGATGCCACCGGTCTATTCCGATTCAATGATTTATGCTACGCTAAGCTAAAAGTACTGCCGTCATACCCAGAGATTGGCTCAATGTATTAAAAAATGGTAAAACTTAAATGTTTAACTCTATGAGACTTTGTAAAATGGGCCTTTCCCCCCCCAAAAAAAAGTGGAGTTCCTTTAATATTTATCAATTTAACCAAAGATCTAAACTCTATCTTAAAGAATTAATAACATGAATGAATACAGGACTGTGTGACAATTTTGTCAGAGAACTAACTTTTAATGAAACCCCCTGGAAGCGTCATGGCAGCTAAAGCAACAGTGCTGGAAGGCCGGAGTGAATCCTCTCCATCCGCTTTAGCAGTCGTTGAAAGGACTTTAGTTGGTTTTCACAGCCTGCGCTCGGCACAAAGTCACTTCCTGAGCTTTTTAAGTACATAATGATTTAGTTCCGACCCTACAGCATTTTTAAGCCTACACATCACTGTCAAGGCGCCGGCAAACTCAACTCCAACACAGCCGTAAAAGAGCAGAATGCCTATTGTGTCTGTGAAAAGTTTTTATTGCAACCAATCAGCTGGTTTGCCGGTGACGTTGCGATATAAAGCTTTACGCTTCATAACCTGACAGCCGTACATGAGCAGCTTGAGTGGAACACAAGATTAGCGAGTGCCGAAAAGCTCTAGCTTTGAATAACGCTACATTTCACAGCTTCGCAGGGCATCCGAGGTCTCTGCGAGAGGTGGAAGAGGTTAAAAGAGGTGGCAGCTGTATTCAGCACATGCAGATCCACCGGTGACCTTCAGAGAGACAGAGAGGCCGTGTTTTGAAAGCCTCGGCGGGCGATCTGAGCGGCTCTTATTGATCAGTCTCTTCAGGAACACACTCCGATGCAATCCGAGCACATCTCTGACGTAAAAGAAGGACGTTTTACCCGGACAAACCGCTCTGTCACCGCTGTTCTTCATTTCAATGCTTTGAAACAAATGCTGTAGAAATAAACTCCGGTTGACCCATTTGCACTAGGAATGTTTCCTCCAGAGAAGGCAAGGGATGCAGTGACTGGATGAGAAAATATTTCATAGTTTAAAAATTTGAGAAAAAAAAAACATCAAATCAGTTACGGAGTTTCATTAATGCAAAGCAAGTTCATGCAGTTCCACAGAACCATTGATTCTTTATTAAAGAATCAGTTCAATACGATTGTCAGTGTTGGAGGATGTAATTGACTAAGCCCAACTGTTCATACTACATGATTTGTATTGTCAGTTACAACAGTCATTGTGTCAGATTATGCGACTTTGTGTAGATAAAGCAGTTGAGTGCATTGAGTGTTTCCCACAGATAGCAGTTTTCTCTATATATACTGTATGTATGTGTGTTTTCTGAATGAAAACAGTAGCAAGATGCACTTTTGGAGCTGCAGCAATGGTTTTTCAGCAGTGGCTGTAAACATAGAAACCCTTCACTCACCATACCTGCCAACATTTGGGGGTTTAGAGACTGTACCAAAGTTAAAGACCGGGATTGTGGGATTTACATGAGTTATCCAGGAGAAATAACAAAATGTCAGGGTGACGAGAGATGTGTGTGAAACATGGAAAAAATGGGAGTGTTGGCAGGTGCGCCATAAGTTCTAACTTTAATTGAAGTTAAAATGACAATGAAACATTGAGTAGACAGCTGGTTACCTTCAACGATAAATTCATATTAATTTTCCCACACCTCATGTTGAATAAGAACATAATGAATGACTAACAGTACATGCTAATTCCAGTAGTCACTGGGCTGCTGAAGTGCCACAGCTATTTATTCTGTTACGGTAGTTCCTCGATGACACATTATACAGGCAAGCATACTGTTGCCATAACTCCATGCCCATTTCATATCCATCTGGCAGCACTGTCCTCTCTCCTTTATTTCACCATTTTAAAAGCTCTGTAAAGAGATTCTGTGCTTCTATTGGTCAATGTCATCTATGATGAGAAGAAAATTAAATATGCTAGACATTCTTTATTTACATCATGAGGCATTGGAGAAATGGCATCGGTTGTCGTGCACTTATGACCAGTGGCGGTTCTAGCTTCAATAGCAGATAGTCATGTAGTTTGAACAGGGCTTAAGTAAAGCAAAGTTAACAGTGGCAAGGAACCCAAATGGCATCATCTGACAGAAACGAAGAGAGAAAACTTTAGGTCAAACCAGACTCAATTTGGAGACCAGTTCTCCTCTGGTTCTAGCTTCAGTGGCACCCTGGGCGAGCCACCCCATACCGCACCCTGTTTGTTGGACATGGAGAGGGGGGTGGGTTGACATGGTAGAGATGTAGAGCGGAGGTGAATGGAGGTGTGAGGATGCTCCCCGTGCTGTCCGCTGCAAGATGCCACCCTGGCTGATTCCCCATATTGCCCATGCCTAAATCCGCCACTGCTTATGTCACACTACGCAAGAATAAACTATTTCTTCTTGTATCCCAACACCCATTTGTCATCTACAAATACCCACGACACCCTATCTCAAGTAAATTGTGCCAAGGCAGGAAAAATCATGTAATTTGAACAGGGCTTAAGCCAGGGGTGTCCAAACTCGGTCCTGGAGGGCCGGTGTCCTGCATAGTTTAGCTCCAACTTCCTTCAACATACCTGCCTGGAAGTTTGTAGTATACCTAGAAAGAGCTTGATTAGCTGGTTCAGGTGTGTTAAATTGGGGTTGGAACTAAAATATGCAGGACACCGGCTCTTCAGGACCGAGTTTGGACACCCCTGGCTTAAGCAAACCAAAGTTAACAGTGGCAAGGAACCAAAATATCATCATCTGACAGAAATGAAGAGAGAAAACTTTAGGTCAAATCAGACTCAATTTGGGAACCGGTTCTCCTCTGGTTCTAGCTTTAGTGGCGCCCTGGGCGAGCCCCCCCATACCGCATCCTGTTTGTTGGACATGGAGAGGTGAGTGGGTTGAGATAATATAGATGTAGAGTGGGGCTTAATGGAGGTGTGAGGATGCCCCCTAAAGGCTCCTCGTTCTGCCCGCTGCAAGATGCCACCCTGGCCAATTCCCCATATTGCCCATGCCTAAATCCATAACTGCTTATGTCACACTACACAAGAATAAACTACTTCTTGTATCCCTACACCCATTTGTCATTTACAAATCTCCATGACACCCTATCTCAAGTGAATTGTGCCAAGGCGGGAAAAATCATGGTATCTGAACAGGGCTCAAGCAAACCAAAGTTAACAATAGCGAGGAACCCAAATGTCATCATCTGACAGAAATGAAGAGAGAACACTTTAGGTCAAATCAGACTCAATTTGGGGACCAGTTCTCCTCTGGTTCAATGCCGCATTTATACTGAACAGAGCTTGAGTAAACAAAAAGTTAACAGTGGCAAGAAACCCAAATGTCATCATCTGACAGAAATGAAAAGAAGAAAACTTAACTCAGACTCTGTTTGGGGACCAGTTCCCCTCTGGTCAAGCCAATGAAGAAAGAAGAGTTACAGTTCATCCAGAAGTATATCAATGGCATTGAGCACAATGTCCTTCTTGGTGAATGGGTGTGACCCAGCTGGTCCCAGATGGGGGTACTTTCATGCTGACCACAGGGATATGTGTGTAAAGATCTTTGCTGAAGATCTGTCCTGTGGGCTCGTCTCATCAATGTCTCAGTTGACCATGGCGGGCTGTGGTGTGGATTGCCCCCACTATCTGGTGTGCATACTGACCAGATCCAAGTGATTGTTAACCTCAGGATGACTGCTGATGGACAAATTTACATAGATGCCATTCTTCCTAAAATGCTGTTTTGGCAAGTGTGCTAGTGCAGAGAGATGCATCTTTAATCTAGGTTTAAGCTAAGAGAGTGTCTGCATCCCTACTGTTACAGAGTTTAGGTGCAAAATGAGATAAAATCTACCATTTGCAGTCTAAACTTTGATATTGTAGAATATTATCAAAGGTTCAGAACTTTGACAGTGTGCATGTGAGGGGCTGACAGAAGCTTATTCAACTTTTATACAATGTTTAATGGCGAGTTGCAGTATTGAAAGAGCTGGTCTAATATGATCATACTTTTGGTTCTAGTAAGTATTCTAGATGGTTTGTTTGGTAAGCAAGCAGGACAAACACCTAATAAAGTTTTAAATAATCTAGTCTTGATGTTATAAATGTGTGAATGTTTGAATATAGATTGTTATCAATTAGCATACCAAATTACATGGCGCAGGATGTGAAAATACCTGTGCCTTGCTGAAACTAGCAAAAAACACTTGGGTTGTGCCTGAGGCCGACATAGAGTTAGCATAACATTGACTTCTAGCTCTATGATTTCCTAGAGGTAACATTTACTATGTGAAAAGCAATGGTCTTTGTACTGAGCCTTGTGGTACTCCTAAATTGACTTGCGATCATTATGATATCTCTTCATTTACTTCTACAAATTAATAGATTTGAATCATGCCAGTGCAATGCCAGTAATGGCAAAGTAATTTTGCAAGAGAATGTTGTGGTCAATAGTATCAAATGCCGCACTAAGGTCCAGTAATACTAATAAAGAAATGCAACCACAATCAGATGATAAGAGAAAGTGATTTGTAAAGGAGTGCAGTTTCAGCACTATGAAATGGCCTGAACCCTAATTGAAATTCCTTACAGATACCAAGAATAGAGGATGCTGTGATTATTATTATTTTTTTATTTTTTGTCGATACAATAAAATTAGTAAATTGATATGAGCCACCACCATTGTTTCATTTCCTTTGCTCTTAATGTTTAATTATGTGTACACTATGTGGAGCCACGTTTGTGCATACAATTGAAGAGTGCGCTGTGAGCACAGTAACAGCTGATTGGTCGGAAAGGTTTATTTTCCTTTATTAGTGACATTTTATTTTGGCAAGAAATGTTGTGCTTGAGTAAGTTTTATTTCCTATTTAATAGGAACATGACTAACATAATTTACATGTCAGACTTTTTGTTCAGTTGACTTAGCCTATACACTCAAAAAATTATGTTTTGCGGTTTGTTCAATCTATTTATTTAAAATGAGTTGAATCAACACAATTCTTGAGTTTTTTGGGGGACAACTTAATTGTTTTATGTTTAGACCACTTAAATTTGTAAAAACTAAGAAGCTATCTTAATTCCTTCATGTTGTCCCAACACAAATCACATGTGTGGAACCCAGAGTTTTTTACAGTGTATATTTGTATTTTACCTGGCAAGCCGACTCACAGTTCAAGCGCCGGGCTCGTGAAAACACTGAAATATAAAACCTTTCACATTTCTAACATTGCAAATGGACACTCGTGACTGCTGCAACCCCTTTGATATGGCCTTTAGGAGAGCATGTTTTTGTCAAGCACACATGAACCAAGTCTGAAAGGAGCATCCACAGCTTTCAGATGCATCTTTGAAAATCTAAATGCATCATAAGAGCACTCTGCGACCCATTCAGAATGTTTCTGTGACCCACTTTTGGGTCACGACCCACCAGTTGAGAAACACTGACCTAAGTTGTTGTTTATTGTGGGTTTCATTATATCAGAGATGGAATGTAGATGTACAAGTAAATAGACTGAAAATGCAAAAGAGAGAGAGGCTAAGATCTGAAATGACCTGTGGCAACTAGTTTGAATTTCATTGAGACTGAGAAAAGAATACAACACGCACACACACACACGAATGAGAGCTAAATGATATTATAGCTTTCGATATCTTTGTTTTGTAACAGTGTGCCAGTGTTTTGTATTACATTTATTCAACGTAGACCCAATAAACACACTCCCAGTTGTAAGAGCAACAAATAATAACTTGACTTCTAGTTGATCAGTTGGAAAAGTTGCAGAAGGTAGATTTTTTTCTGACGAATCGTCTGTTGAACTGCATCCCAATCATCACAAATACTGCAGAAGACCTATTGGAACCCGCATGTACCCAATATTCACACAGAAATCAGTCAAATTTGGTGAAGGAAAAATCATGGTTTGGGTCACATTCAGTATGGGGGCATGCGAGAGATCTGCAGAGTGGATGGCAACATCAACAGCCTGAGGTATCAAGACAATTGTGCTGCCCATTACATTACAAACCACAGGAGAAGGCAAATTCTTCAGCAGGATAGTGCTCCTTCTCATTCTTCAGCCTCCACATCAAAGTTCCTGAAAGCAAAGAAGGTCAAGGTGTTCCAGGATTGGCCAGTCCAGTTACCAGACATAAACATTATTGAGCATGTCTGGGGTAAGATGAAGGAAGAGGCATTGAAGATGAATCCAAAGAATCTTGATGAACTCTGGGAGTCCTGCAAGAACGCTTTCTTTGCCATTCCCGATGACTTTATTAATAAGTTATTTGAGTCATTGCAGAGATGTATGGATGCAGTCCTCCAAGCTCATGGGAGTCATACACAATATTCATTCTTTTTCCACTGCACCATGACTTTATATTCTATACTGTACATTATTTCTGTTAAGTGACAAGACTTTAGTCTAAGCAAAGTCAGACCTTACTGTCCTAATGAAATCATTAAAAATCAAGGCATGATCATATTTTATTTTGGTAAAATAAGCGTAATCTAGAGGCCTTTGCCTTTCATATTAGCCACTTCTGGTATCAAATGATCAACTAGAAGTCGAGTTATTATTTGTTGTTCCTAAAACTTGGATAGGCGACAAGACTTTTGTCAGGTAGTGTCCATCACTGGTAGTTCCTATTGTTGTTAAAAACTTGACTTTGAAGTTATGATCGTTATGATACCTCTTCATCACATTTAAAAATGTAAATCCACATACTAATAAGATGCAATGCATAAGTGACTTTGGAGAAAAGTGTCTCCAAAATGCATTCATCTGCAAATGTGGTAAAAGTATAAACGAAGGCTTTAAATGAGGAAGATACAGTGAGTGTTCACTTAAAGTGTCTAATTCCTGCTGTAGCGACATCAGGTCTCTGAAGCCGCCATATGTTTCACCATTCAGTCCAATTCAGGTGATGGAATGAGGGAAATTGGCCGTGATTTGTTTAGAAATGGTGCTTGTGAGTCCCTGAAGGCTGTGTTGAGGTGTTTTGTGAGGATGTAATTAACTCACACCGATGTTTGGATGTGTCTTTAGAGCAAACAGGATAGCACTCAGGCCCAAATTACTGTTAGCATCATCTTGCATATATTAACTGGTGACAATTGAATGTTTTTGGCTGAGGATCTGCTGAGACAAGTAAGATTGTATGCGTGAGAAACTTGTGTATATAACGATCTGATTTATATGTCTACCTGTCTATAATGTATGTGTAATGCATAAATAATCACACTTTAAATTTTTTAACATTTTTCTTTTTGATTTACATTTATGCATTTAGCAGACAATGTCCAAATCTGACTTACATCTTTGAATTCAGAGCCCTGCTCAAGGGAATCACCTCAGCCGTGGTATTGAGGTGGATATTTTATTCACTCTCCCCACCAACAATCTTTGCTGGTGCCGAAACTTGAACCTGTGACCTTTGGATCTCAAGTACAACTCTCTAACTCTCTGATTTTCAAAGACCATGTTGGAATTTGTAAAAAAAAAAAAAAGAAAAAGGCCTCAATTCTGGCAAGTTCCATGACATTCAGTTTTTCACCATGAATTCCATTTGTAAGACTGGATTCTGTGATTTCATCCATTATTTGTGACACTGCATAACAAAACCAGTCATACATCACATGGATAAAACTACAACTAAAGTCAAAAATATACTCACCGGCCACTTTTTTAGGTACACCTTACTTGTACCGGCTTGGACCCCTTTTTGACTTAATCCTTCGTGTCATAGATTCAACAAGGTACTGGAAATATATTTTGGTCCATATTGACATGATAGCATCATGCAGTTGCTGCAGATTTGTCAGCTGCACATCCATGATGTGAATCTCCCATTCCACCACATCCAAAAGGTTCTCTATTGGATTGAGTTCTGGTGACTGTGGAGGCCATTTGAGTACAGTAAACTTATTGTCATGTTCAAGAATCCAGTCTGAGATGATTCACACTTTATGACATGACGCGTTATCCTGCTGGAAGTAGCCATCAGAAGATGGGCACACTGTGGTCATAAAGGGATGGACATGGTCAGCAACAGTACTCAGGTAGGCTGCGGCGTTGACACGATGCTCAATTAGTATGGGCCCAAAGTGTGCCAAGAAAATACCCCCACACCATTACACCACCACCACCAGCCTGAACCGTTGATACAAGGCAGGATGGATCCATGCTTTCATGTTGTTGACGCCAAATTCTGACCCTACCATCGGAATGTTGCAGCAGAAATCGAGACTGACCAGGCAACGTTTTTCCAATCTTCTATTGAACTGCAGCATATCGTCTTGACCATGTCTACATGTCTAAATGCATTGAGTTGCTGCCATGTGATTTTGCGTTAACGAGCAGTTGGACAGGTGTACCTAATATAGTGGCTGGTGAGTGTAGTATGTATGGGTCAAAATTATTCTGTTTTTAAATGCCAAAAATCATTATTATATTATTTAAAGATCATGTTCCATGAAGATATTTTGAAAGTTTCGTACTTTCGTAAATTCAGCAAAATCACAAACAAAAAATGAACTTTGCTCTCTGCTGTACACTCTTTGGTAATGAATCTACTCAAGTTTGGTATATATGTAAAGCTTTAGAAGATTTCCTCTTTCAGGACCATCTATTAACCCAGGCTCATTCTGATTACGTACCCCTATATACATTTCTGGAGAGTGCCAAATGCATCCCAGGAGGTACGTTTTTTTGCGAGGCCGCTGTGTGAGTTTTTTTGAGATTTCAAATTTCTCTCGTGAGTGCCATTCGCACCTGCTGTTCTCGCATAAATCTACCAGTGGCCACTGTCAACTGACTGACCGACTGATACCCCCGCCCACCCCTTCCCTAAACCCAACCGATAAAGTTTTTAAAAGCACAGATTGACCAGCGACCACCCACTTCCCTTAACCCAACTTACAGTGCTTTGAAAAGCAATTCAGAAAAAGAAAAGCCCTCGCCTCTGTAATTTACTTGTTTGTTGTATTTTTTGGCTTTTGTTTTTCTTACCTGCTTTCTGGAACTGTTCTTTGCCGAAGTCGAACCTCGTCGTCACGGTCAACTCCGCTCTGTGTCTCAAATGCTCTTTCGTACAAGACGAGCCCTGGAGAATCTGGTAACAGCAGAAAAGCCGTCCACACGAAGTAAGCGGTCAGCTGGTAAGCGCGAAAAGGACCGGCGTCATACCTCCCCGTAGCCTTCATTTTAAAGACGAAATGCAGCCATACGTTCCTCTGGCTTCATAATTTGCGATCTTCAGAAATGTATATAGGGCTACGTTTTCAGAATGAGCCTATGTTGATCTATTGTCCACAACGTCATTACAACAGTAAGCCTGTCTTGCATCACCAAAACTGGTTTCCTCTTAGCAATGGCAAGTTTCAGTGCCTCTAATTGGCTATTGACTTCTTCACATGCACAGTGTAAACAATCCACACATTCTGAGGTAATGCATTTGCTCAATTTAAACGCTAAAGATAACAATAATTTTGTGAGTCTAGTGAATGCATTTTTTGCAAATCATTTCGAAGATGATACAAAATGTCCCAGGAATGTCTTTGCAAAGGAGGATGCCCTGAAAGATGACAAATTTGATCAATGTTTGCACCATTACGACTCATGTACAGAAAGTTCTGTCATGTAGGTATACAAAGTTTTCACTAAGCACTTTCAATTTGAGCAGGTTGAGTAGGAAAATACCTCAAAGTTCATGTGTGTCAGTCACAAAAAATGGCTTTTCTACAAACATAGTGTCGGCGCAAGATGCAAGATCAAAAAAGACTTTCGTTGTCTTATGTTATGCATCTGTTTTTACCTGATTATCCCAATGACTCCCATATGATTTGTACAGCAATTCATTTTTCCAATCCCCTCCTTTCCATGATGTTTATTCGTGGTGGTTGGTCTGATGACCCTGTCTGTTGTGATTGGTCGGCTGTGTGCAGTGTGAAATGGAAAGGAAACACCCACAGCAACTTATCAAGACAGTGTTAAAGAACCCAATTTAATCTCAGTTTAAATCAGTAAAGGAAGCAGCATGCTTCGCTTTTCAGATGTGGTTTTAGGCGCAAATTGTGAATAGCTCCATAAAGAGTTACCCAAAGAGTACAAGCTGCAATGAACGATTACAACACACAAATAAATACATATTTTGCAAGCTACAA
This sequence comes from Danio jaintianensis, assembly GCA_903798115.1. Taxonomy (NCBI): domain Eukaryota; kingdom Metazoa; phylum Chordata; class Actinopteri; order Cypriniformes; family Danionidae; genus Danio; species Danio jaintianensis. Next base: position 3,165,000 of record CAIGQV010019355.1, read on the forward strand.
ATGCTTTGTTTAGACGTCATGATGAAACGACTACAGATTCGAATACATGGTGACTCGTTCAAATGACTGAGTCAACTTTTTTTTTAAACAATAGTTTTATACATGGTGCACTTTCAGATTTAAACCTCAGCTGGATGTTTTCTTTCACTTAGAGCTGTGTTATACACTGCATGGTCGTTTTCAAAAACCCATAATAGGGGTTCTTTAAGGTCTGATGTGCTTAATTAATAGGGTACATTTCGTTTATTTGCCTTCAAAAGCTAAGAAATTAATTTGGACAATTTTTAAAGCAGTTTTCTCAATATTTAGATTTTTTTTTATTCCAGATGTTTTTATAGTCATATCATGGCCAAAAATGGTCTTATCCTTAAAAATGCATCACTGGAAAGCCTACATTTATTGGCTTTATTCAGGTATTAATCTCATTTCCCACTTTTGACTGGTTTTGTGGTTCAGGGTCCAGACTGATATGTGTTGCTAAGGACTTAATTTGGACAACTTTAAAAGCAGTTTTCTCAATATTTAGATTTTTCTTTGGATTCCAGATTTTTTTATTAGTCATATCTTGGCTATAAATGGTCTTCTCCTAAAAAAATGCCTACATTTATTGGCTTTATTCAGGTATAAATTTCAGTTTCCACTTATGACTGGTTTTGACTGGTTTTTTTGTCCAGGGTCATGTTTTTTTAATCATTGAACTCCCTTATATAACTTTAGAAGGAAGTAAGGTGGCATGGAGAAGCTCCAGTAAAAGCGATCGGTCCAGCAGGTTGGCGCAGGCCGGCCGCGGGCCTGAAAATGTCCCAGTCCTGCAGTGTTTGAGCTGCAGAAGGTGGAACAGTGGAGCTGCGCTCAGAGCCTTACAGCCAACTGGGGCAGTGAAACCAGGTCGCCCCCACGTGAGGAGAACTTCTGTTAAAAAAGGCCTTCTCCTGGAAGGGAAAGACTAATTATACATCCTTCCAAAGTCACACTCTCTCTCTCTTTCTCTCTTTCTATCTGTCTCGGGCACGCTCAGAGATGTGGACCGTGAGGCAGAGCGAATGCGCTGACATTGACACAGTTAAGACGCCATTTCAGGCTCCTCAAGTAAGGAAACATGGCCTCCGGGTCTGCTGGATATCGCCACTTGGAGATCGCAGGCCATGAGAACTGATGATCTGACCTGCTGTTACCTTTTGTCAGCCTCCGAATAAGCATTTATGAACTTTTCTGGCACTTGCTCTGGTTCGAATAAACATTAAAGAGTTCTGATCTTCAGCTGTTTATAATTTATACTGTACTGTGAAATAAATTGTGAAATTCATGGTTAAAGAAAATAGAACATTACTTTTTTTGTAAACTTAAATTCATTAATTAGTTTTCCTTCGGCTTAGTCCTTTATTTATCAGGGGTCACCACAGCGGAATGAACCACCAACTACTCCAGCATATTTTTTACGCAGCGGATGCCCTTCCAGCCACAACCCAGCAATGGGATAACACTTACATTTACAATTAAAAAAGTAAAAATCATTAGCTGAAATTATGTTAATGTACTAAATGTAATTTAATGTTAATGTAATTTACTAAAATAAATCAGTTAATTAATTAATAGACTAAAAAGTATATTTTATCAGCTGAAATTATGTGAGCATCAAATAATAAAAATTTGCTTTTCTTCATTCATTCATTCATTCATTCATTTTCTTTTCGGCTTAGTCCCTTTATTAATCTGGGGTCGCCACAGCGGAATGAACCGCCAACTTATCCAGCATATGTTTTACGCAGCGGATGCCCTTCCAGCTGCAACCCATCACTGGGAAACACACTCATTCACACACATATACTACGGACAATTTAGCCTACCCAATTCACCTATACCACATGTTTTTGGACTGTGGGGGAAACCGGAGCACCCGGAGGAAACCCACGTGAACACGGGGAGAACATGCAAACTCCACACAGAAACGCCAACTGACCCAGCCGAGGCTCGAACCAGCGACCTTCTTGCTGTGAGGCAAACGTGCTACCCACTGCGCCACCGTGACGCCATTTGCTTTTCTAAATAAGTAAAAATAAATAATTAAGAAATGATAGAAATATTTCCCCTTTTATTTTTTATCCTTTTCGTTACACTATATAAATGTGTTTCAACCCAAATTTGGACAAGCTGCTGGGTTTAATTATTCTAGTTAGTCTGTATTTTATGGGTTGTTTATATTTTAAGTGGTGCCTCTTTAGATCAATTTAAGTCATTTTTACTGTACTATAAACTACATTGTGAAAGTCATGGTTAAAAAAAATAGAACATTAAATATACACTCACATTGTACACTTACATTTACAGTTAAAATTATGAAATTATGTTAAATGTACCAATTTACTAAATTAATTGTATTTATTAATTCACGTTTCTAGTTTAAAAATATATATATTTTATCAGCTGAAGTAATTAGAACCATCAAGTAATTCAATTTGCTTTTCTAAAAAGTAAAAATAAATATTTGTTACACTATATAAATGATTCAACACAAATTTGGACAAACTGATGGGTTAAATTATTCTAGTTTGTCTGTATTTTACTCAAATTTGTGTTGAGAACCCAGCATTTTATTTGATTATTTATTTAAAAAGTGGTGTCCCTTTAGATCTTTTAAATGTTTACCACCATATATACCCTCCTAAAAATAATGGTTCTTTATTGCCATCAATGGTTCCATGAAGAACCTATAACATTCGTGATACATTTTCATTCCACGAGACATTCTTTACGGTGGAACATGTTTAAAATCTTCTTCAAACTATGGAATATGGTTCTGCATCTGTACAAATTTCACAACTTCTTTGAAATTTATCCATCCACCCATAATAGTATAGTATTTAATATTTATTAGTTTATTTAATTTTAAAGATTTAGTTTGTTAATACAAGTTGGATCTGTTTATGTGTTTTTTTTTTTCATATTGGTATAATCTTACAGTTTGATTTGTTGGTTCTGGATATGGAACTAGACACTCAAAGGTTCTTTGGGGAACAAAAAGGGCATTGGCATTGCTGCCAGAAAATCAAATTTTTTGAACCTGCATGAACCAATTAAGTTTACTTTTTTTCCGAGAGGATCAAATGCTTATGATTGACTACGGCTGGTCTCGCATTAGCAATCACATGATATACCAATCAGATGAATCCAAAACGCACATAAATAGCCAGATTTCCTTACCTTAGCCATCTTCGTCTTGAAGAATACCCCCATTCACCCTGACTCTTTCCCCTCTTTCCTAGAATAATCCAGGGGAGTTCTCGAGACTTAACTGAGCTCAGACTCCCCTCTCTCCCAATGAAACGGGAGGGAGCCCCCGACTCGAGGATCCTCAGGGCTCTCTCCCGGGACAGCATGCCAAACACACATTTACCTTATCAAGCATTAGCTAAATGTGAACTCTTGAAAAAGTTTTTACCCTTGCATTTACAGTCTTTTACTTTTAAATCACAACTATGGTTTATTCACTAGCTTGCTTATTCATGCTTTCCACAGTACAGCCATTTAAAACAAGCATCTACATCAAAACCAGGAGCAAGATGTGCAGACATGAATACTTGTTCACCACATTTAATCTTTAACCACAAAGCCAACGTTATTCTACAGTTTAAAAGTTTGCGTGAAGTAAAAAAAAAAAAAAGAAAGTTAAGTCCCACATAACAGCACATTCTCCAAAAAAAACGACATTAGTGCTAAAATACCATTAACTCCAGCTCTCAGAATCTCCGACCACAGGCGTTTGCGTCTGGAGTCAGAAAACCGTGTCCTTCGGGCCAAAGAGCAGAAACATTAATAGAATTTGAATCCCATCAGGCGGGTGTAGGTGGCGTGTGTTGCTCTAACGCCATATTGCAGAGGAACATTGATTAATGGCCTTTGTTTGTAGCTGTGGAGCTCGCAGGCCTGAGGTGGAGAAAACATGAGAGACCAAACCTCCACTCTTCATTATAACACAAAGCGCAATTAAACTGTGTGTGTGTGTGTGCGTGTGTGTGTGTGTATAAGAAATGCAACCTCTGCGAACAGAAACAATAGCCTAAACGGCGCAAATTGGCAAAGCCTCTGGGGGGAGGGCGGTGTGTTTGTATCTTTAAACTGGATGAAACGCTAAACAAGCTTTTATTTCAACCTTAACCTGATTTGGATGGTGTTTTTGCTTTCTGGAGAGCAGCGAAATGATATTGGGCTAATGTGTGTGGGTTTTTTTTGTGCAGAGCGCTGGCGGATATTTTGCGACAGCAGGGGCCTATTCCCATATCACAGTACGAGCATGAAAACATCGGCGCTATTGACACCTCGCCTAAAGAGAACACACCTGTGCGGACGTCCAAGAACCACTACACACCTGTGCACAACAAGAACAACCACGGTAGGTGATGGGCTTTTTTTTCTTTCATGCTTTAAATGCTAACCAAAATGTACTTTTTTTGTAGTTTGTTTTTTAGAGATGTACTTGAGAAAGTCATCCTTAAAATATTAGTTCACTTCCAGACTGAAAATGTCCTGATGTCCTGTTATCGCTTGCTATATACCGGTAAAATTTCTCCACACAATTTCACTTATAAGTGGCACGATGGCTTAGTGGTTAGCACTGTTGCCTCACAGCAAGAAGGTCGCTGTTTTTGAGCACCGGCTGAGCCAGTTGGCATTTCTGTATGGAGTTTGCATGTTCTCCCTGTGTTGGCGTGGGTTTCCTCCGGGTGCTCTGGTTTCCCCCACAGTCCAAAGACATGCGCTATAGGTGAATTGGGTTAAGTAAATTGGCCATAGTGTATAAGTGTGTGTGTGAATGTGAGAGTGTATGGGTGTTTCCCAGTACTGGGTTGCGGCTGGAAGGGAATCCGCTGCGTAAAACATATGCTGGAATAGTTGGTTCATTCCGCTGTGGCGATCTCTGAAATAGAGACTAAGCCAAAGGAAAATGAGTGAATGAATGAATGAATTTCACTTATCAAATCACTTATAATCAGTGGTGGAAGAAGTACAGAAAAATCATACACAAGTAAAAGTACCATTACTTACCCAAAAATGTTGTGCGAGTAAGAGTGTCTGTTGTAAATATTACTCAAAGTATGAGTAAAATGTAGCCCTTTTGAAAGTACTCAAGAGTAGTGAGTATTACGATGTGATGCGTTTACGTGCTATATGTACATGTGAGTTTGAAAACGTAACATTCTGTAGGGAATTTAGTTCCCAAAGTGGGGGTCGGGACCAGGGCTTGACATTAACTTTTTTGATCACCAGCCACTGTGGCTAGTAGTTTTCCAACATTACTAGCCACTTGCCATTTTCACTAGCCACAATTTTGTTGTTAGAAAAATATATTTCTGTTCAAAGAATCGTTAAAGCGAAAGCAGCAACTGCTGCTGCTTACAAAAATACATTAAAAAAAAGCTCTTGAGAGCAATAGGACTGTGGGTACACGAGCATCACTTTTTGTCCAGTCTATTTCAAAGAGAACTGATTGCACCAGTTACATTTCCAGGCACAGATGCTTCGCGCAAGGAACCGTTTCTTTTCTAAACTTTTAAACACTCAGCTGTTTGTTTCACATCAGCTGTGCGCGCGACACTGAAACCCTCATCAGTGAGCGAGGATCGCCTGGTGTCTCATCGTGCACCTGATCATCCTCTCTTTCAGTATTCACCTGCTTTCTTTTGCTCACTCGAACACAGTTATTATTGTCATCTCTCGCGCTGGCCTCTCATTGGGTAATCCTTATTGTTGAACTCTGCATTTTAAGAAAACTACAATTTAAAAATTATCTTTAACTAGCCACAGTGGCTAGTGAGGGTGGCTGTCTAACCCGCCACAGTAGAAATCTACCCGCATTTGGCAGGTTGGCGGGTGTTAATGAAAAGCCCTGGTCGGGACTCTTCCAGGGGTCATGGGATGATGAGGGGGGTCACTTGGTGCTTTCCAAAAATCTAATTCATTTTATTAAAACTATAAGAATTAGTATATTTTATTCATAACCCACAGAAAAAATTATTTGTAGTTAATAGTTACATTTAAAAAACAACAACATGCATGTGTTGTGACATGGGGTGATTACATGATATTAAAGACACAGCAGTAGCGTCAGATGCAGCAGATTGATTTTTATGGCACCAAGTTAAACCTTTACAGCACTCACATACATTAAAAATAAACACAGGCCACAACTAAACATGGTGGATGATCTGTGAGTGGCGTTGTCCGAAATTAAATGAACAATAGACTTGGGCCTCTAGGTGTGTGTGCGCCATTGCATGCAAGGTTTGTATATGTATAACTACCTCAGAGCATATTGGGGGTCGCAAGTCACTGGCATTGCTATTTTGAGGGTCCCGGGCTGAAAAGTTTGGGAACCCCTGATCTAAACAGTCTTGGTTATTGCATGTAATGTGCGATTTGATTGGATGGGAATCACAGGACTGATTATTCTACTTAGCAGATCAAATATACTCACCGGTCACTTTATTAGGTACACCTGTCCAACTGCTCGTTAACGCAAATTTCTAATCAGCCAATCACATGACAGCAACTCAATGCATTTAGGCATGTAGACATGGTCAAGACGATCTGCTGCAGTTCAAACCGAGCATCAGAATGGGGAAGAAAGGTGATTTACTTTTTGTTTTTAAATCTTTAAACTGTATGACTCCTGTTTATCTCCATACTGACACTGTACCAGCCTACCAGATCCCTTCGGTCCTTATTTATTTATTTATTTAGAAAATGGCTCATTGTTTTACTAGATAAGACATTTATTTCTTCGTCTGAGATCATTTACAGCCCTTTGAAGCTGAATTGAATCTATATTGAAGCTGTATTTTCTGTTCATGATTGAAATCATTTGCTGTGAATTAACTTCTAAAAAATGTAAAACTGCTAGTCATCATTATTATTCTTTTGTTGTTGTTATTGTTATTATTATTATTATTATTATTATTATTATTATTATTATTATTATTATTATTATTATTATTATAATTTTTATTATCATCAATGATTTTTCTGATTGGCTACAGAACAAACCACTGTTGGCCAATGATTTGCCCTAACTTGTCTAGTTAACCTGATTAACTTAGTTAAGTCTTTAAATTGCACTTTAATCTGAATACTAGTATCTTGCAAAATAACCAGTAAAATATTATGTACCGTCATCATGGCAAAGACAAAAAAAAGTTATAAAACTATTATGTTTATAAATTTGGTGGGAAAAAAAACATTCTCATAATTAAACAGCATTGGGGAATGTTTAAATAATTAAACAATTTGAGAGAGAGAGAGAATAAATTGAAGAAAAAAATGGTCGTTCAATGGCTCTTTATTATCCATATCGGCTCAGAAAAATGAAACTTGTTTTCCTGGATGCGAGTGTAACATTATCTGCCATCTAAGAAACATGCATCTAAATGTGTTGTTAAATAATTAACTGTAAATCTTCTGGGGGAGTTCAAGAAAATATCTCATGTCAAAAGGGTTGATCTGACGGAAGAGTTTGGCAAGGGTTCAGTCCTGGGAGCATGCATGATGTGATGAAATACATACCTTCAGAACAGTGTCAGTCAGTCTGAGGATCCGGCAGATGCATATATATGCGTCAGTGTATATGTGCACATCTGTGTGTGGGTGAAAGCATATGTTCGGCAGTTTATTTGCGTCAGGACATTTGAGGAAACATCTGCCGTGGCTCAAACTTCTCTCCAGCTGCACATTAAAAAGCTCAGCATCAAACTGAATGTCAGGAATCAGATCCGAATAAACTCTCTGTTAAGTCAAACAGCAGCCATGAAAACATGATGCGCTCATGCTTTCACTGACTGGAATTTAGCGTTAGGGTTTTTGAAGTCAGAAATTTTCATATGCGTTTTTTTCATATTCAAATTCATATATTTAAAAAATTGATATTCCCTACTTTGCTTATCATAAAAGGCTTTGTGTTGCGAGAGGAAGTGGATTAGTGGTTAGTTTCATTTTGGATTTTGACTTTCGCTTGTATGGCGGCCCTGAATTGTCAAAACACCTCTCAAAAATGCAACACAGGCTTGTTGTGAAAAAGTAGCCCAGTATACGTTTCTGGAGAGTGCGAATTATGTAGCCAGAGCTACGTATGGCTGCATTTCATCTTTAAAACGAATGCTACGGGGCGGTATGACGCCGCCGACGGCTTCTGTTTCTTTTCCTGCTACCAGCTGACTGCTTACCTCTATGTGGACGGCTTTTCTGCTGTTACCAGTTTGTCCAGTAGCTCGCCGCATACGTTGGCAGACTTAAGATGCGAGTCCGGTGAAGAACGGTTTCAGAAAGCAGGTAAAACAAAAGGCAAAAAATTTATTAAACAAGTTAATAACAGGGTGAGAATGTGGTAAGATCTGGAAATGTGGTAAAAAATCAGGCTTTTTTTCTTTTTCTGGATCGCTTTTGAAAATACTGTTGGTTGGGTTTACGGAAGGGGGTGGGTGCAGGGATTGTTCGGTCAGTCAGTCAGTCAACAGCGGCCTCTGGTGTATTTACATGAGAAGAGCAGGCGCGAACGGCTCTCGAAATTTGAGAACGGCGAGAGAAATTTGAGATCTGAAAAAGTGTACACAGCAAAACTGCAAAAAAATGTACCTCCTGGGACGTATTTTGCAATCTCCAGAAATGTATAGGATACGTAACAATAATGAGCCTGGGTTGCAAAAACATCTTTTTGGTTACAAAAAATCTAACTCAATTACATTTTTTTATGATGGAGGAAAGTTTTCGGAGGCAGTGTTTCAATATGATTGACACAACTTGAGGTCGAATTAATATTTTTGAATGCGCAAAAATTACAGATGAAAATTTTCTTTTATAGTTAACCCTTTTACATGCAAGTGTTAAATACTCCAACATACTCCCCAGTTTTTTTAAACGCATCGCTTTAAGGCTGCGTGTCCACCGAAGCGTTTTTGTGCTGCAGAAGTGTGAGCGATGTTCTAAAAACGCTCAGTTGTACAGAGTATCCCTGCTGTACCATTACCAGTACAAATGCTGCATCTCAATTTGCAATTCTTATACTACATCCTAAAAGTATGTACTTTTTGTGAAGACAGAGTACATACTTTTGAGGGTGTAACAGAAGAGCATGCAAGCTTTGGGACCGTTATGTTGCTTAGTTATGAGCCATGTCAATCGTCTTGATAAATCATACACATTCTTTTCATATTTAATTACCTACACTCTAAAAACTGTGGGGTTAAAAACAACCCAATTTGGGTTTTGGTAACCCAGCGCTGGGTTCAAAAGGGACGAACCCAACGGTGGGTTACTTTGACCCAAGTTGGGTTGCACGTTTAACCCAGCATGATGGGTTGTGATTTTTAACCCAACTATTAGTTAAAAATGACTACACTGCTGGGTTGAATGTAACCCAAAATGGGTCAATTTTTATCTTAAAACTAAAATATAATAAAAATATGGTACTAAAATAAAAACAATTCTACAGCAATACATACTTCAGTAATGGAATTTTATTTATGACAAAACATATAAAAATATGAAAAGACATTTTTCCCATCTCCACCTCAGCATTAACCCTTTGACTGCCTGCACTACCAAATGGTTGACCATGTTTTGACTGTTTTAAATAATGGTTTACACACACACACACAGCATTGTTGGTTTACAAGAAAATCAAACAAACATAATCCTGTTGCACTACTACACTTGCTTTCTTGTTGTTGTTTTTTTACAATAAAACCAAAATCATGTTAAATGAGAATCTGAAATATTTTATGGCATACTTAAAAAAATAAAGATGATTTAGTGTTCAAAAATGTTTTATTTTGAATATTTTTTAAATAAATTGATCTTACACTTCATATTTCCAGATTGTTCATAGTATATGTATTAATTCCGGTATACTTTTACCATAAACCAACATATCAACCATTTGGTAGAGGTTGACATTTTAGAAACTATGGGATGTGTTAAAAAATGCATTGTGTTAACTAGTGACATTAGGAGTTAAGAAATGCAATCCAATTTTTTTTTCTTGGTGGGGTAGTTAAAGGGTTAAGACAATTTCTATGAAAATGTATCAAACTGTATCAAAGAAACACTGTGACTAAAGTCAATAACAACGCATCAGACTGAAGTCAGACAAATGAACTTAAAAAAATGCATATTTAAAATATTCTTTTCAAACTTTTCATAACATTTACATCATGCATAAATCAGGAATCATCAGTAAGAATCAATTGCAATGTAATTGCAGAGTAGAGGACAAATAAAAGTATGTAGAAGTAATAATGAAAAAGCATCTAAATGACTGAAGTCAGAAAGATTAACTTCAAAATACAAATTTGTGCACAAACATCAACATATCCTCACATATATAAATCATCAACTGCAATGTAGAAAAAAAATATGTAGAAGTAATAATGAAAAGGCATCAAACTGACTGAAAAAACAAAAAAACAAAACAAAAAAACTAAGAAAATACAAATTTGTTTTATTATTTATTGAATTTTTTAAAAACCATTTTAAGGTCAAAATTATTCGCCCCTTTAAGCTATTTTTTTTCAATAGTCTACAGAACAAACCACCATTATACAATAGCATGCCTAATTACCCTATACTGCCTAGTTAACCTAATTAACCTAGTTAAGCCTTTAAATGTCACTTTAAGCTGAACTTTAGTAATACTTTAGTAATGTCACTTTAGTAATACTAGTATCTTGAAAAATATCTAGTAAAATATTATGTACTGTCATCATGGCAAAGAGAAAAGAAATCAGTTATTAGAAATTAGTTATTAAAACTATTATGTTTAGATGTGTTGAAAAAAATCTTCTTTCCGTTAAACAGAAATTGGGGAAAAAAATAAACAGGGGGGCTAATAATTCTGACTTCAACTGTATTTAGAAGTAAAGGTGTACAAGTTGAAGTACACAGAATCCAAGATAGCGGTGAGGTCACAGTATTAATAATTACTGTTTGTCAGCAAAAATTAATGCTTGCAGAAGTCTTACTGCCAGTGTCTCCTCCCCAGGAAGTCCATACACCACAGTCTGTAGAAATTGCCACACCAGGGAACACTGCTTGTGGTAGTTCACACCAAAGATGTAGAATGTAGAACTCAAAAGTGTAGAAGTTATATATCTTTAGAGTTACCTTTAGAACATCTAAAATACCTTTAGGAGCTATTAAGACCATAACCCACCAAGCTATCAGCCAGTGTTGGCATTAGTTAACCACTGACCATGGCACTATGCTGCAACATTTTGGCCCAGGTGCAATGACTCAATGCAACAACAGGGTTGGCTTTTTTTTTTATAATGTCAGCATAATTAAAGGAGAAATCCACTTCCAGAATAACAACTTACAGATTATGTACACCCCCCCAAATGTTCATGTCTTTTAAAAATGATGTTTTCTGAGGAAAGCATTGCAGCATTTTTCTTATTCATATAATGGACTGATATGCTGCGTTGGAGTTTGAACTTCCAAAATGCAGTTTAAATTCCGCTTCAAACGATCACAAATGCGGTTGTAAACGATCCCAGACGAGAAAGAAGGGTCTTATCTAGCGCAAGGGTCTAATCTTTTTTTTTTTCATAAAAAAATACAATTTAAATACTTTTTAATGTCAAACGCTCATCTTGTCTTGCTCTGCCTTGTCTGACCTGTATGTATTCTAGCTCAAGACAGTTAGGGTATTTTGAACACTCTGACTGTATTTTACACAGTTCAGGGAGAGTAAGGCAAGATGAGCATTTAAAATTATTAAGTATTTCAATAGTATTTTCTTAATGAAAATAGATAAGACCCTTCTTCCTCAGCTGGGATCATTTGCAACCACATTTGGGATCATTTGAAGCCGCATTCAAATTGTTTTTTGGAAGTTCAAAATTGAGGCACCATCTCAGTCCATGGAGATGGAGAAAAATGCTGAAATGTTTTCCTAAAAAAAAAAAAAAACCCCAAAACAAACTATTTCTTTACGACTGAAGAAAGAAAGAAAGAAAGAAAGAAAGAAAGAAAGAAAGAAAGAAAG
>CAIGQV010019355.1:3184919-3200881 GCA_903798115.1 Danio jaintianensis
CATGTTAATAACATGCTAAGCAAACTAGCAACATGTTAATAACATGCAAATCATGTTAACAACATGCTAATGACATGTTAGTGGTGCTAGAAATAGTCTAATAACATGTTAATCACGCTTACAGTATTTTAGTAATGCTAATAATGTAAAATCATGTTTATAACATGCTAGTAACATTCTAATTATGTTAGCAACATGTTAGTAAACATGTTAATCATGTTAAAATATTGATAACAAATTTGTAGCATGCTAATCATGCTGTCTATGTGCCAATAACTCACTAAACATGCTAGTCACATACTAATCATGCTAGAAATATTTTTGTAACATGATTAACACATTAATCATGTTTGGATGTTAATAACATGTTAATTATGTTAACAACATGTTAGTAACCTTCAAAACATGTTAGCAGCATACTAATAACATGTTAATCATGCAAGTAATATGCTAATAATCATGTTTAGAATGTTTTATTGTAATTGTGTTAGCTACGTTTTAATAACATGCTAATAACTCACTCACTATCCTTCAGCTTAGTCCCTGATGTATCAGCGGTCGCCACATCAGAATGAACCGCCAATTACTCTGACATATTTTTCATGCCACGAATGCCCTTCCAGCCGTAAACATGCTAATCGTGTAACATGTTTGTGACTTGATAGTCATGCTTGGATGATGCCAGCGACATGTTACTAACATGTTAATCAAGCAAGCAACATGCTAATGTCAAGCTAGTCATGCTAGAAACGTTAATCATGCTAAAACATGATAGTAACATGTTAATCATGCTATATTCATGCTTTTGACATACTACTTACTTTCAAATTACTTTAACAACATGTTACTAATATGCTAATCTTTTTAAAATATTGATAACAACAACATAGTAGCATGCTAACATGTGCTAGTGACATACTAATCATTCTAGCAACATGCTAACAACATGATAATCATGCCAGCAATGTTCTAGTAACATGCTATAATTTTTTTTTCAAACCTCAAGCTTTTAAAACTACTTCAAACCTTCAGGCTAGTCTTTTTCAAGCCAACCTCAATTAATTAGTAACCGCTATTAACTAATGAAATTAAAATAGTTGTGTTTTATTAAACTAATATTAACATAGTAGCTGTAATAAATATGCCTTTTTCTCACTGTTTTCCCGACGAGACTCTTAAAACCTTTTTTGAGCAATTTTGTCATAATACTACATGTGTTCTTGCTACTCAGCAATGAGAAAATGGTTTCAAAAGTACCATTGTGTATAGATTGAACTATGCTTTTGCATTTTCTGAACCCTAGCAAACTTTAAATTGCTTTTTAATGAAGAAAATGCATGCTCTATTAGATTTTCTTTCTCCTTTTGAGGGTTGTATGATATGGTCTGAGACCTCAAATTCACTGCTTTACAGTGTATAATTATGCCTGTTGTGAGCGCATTACATGCTAATATAAAATAGTGCTTTGGGACTGACTTGATTCAAGGAAACATTGAATGAAATTTAATTCATGGTTGCAGATGTTAAATGAGCTGACTTGATTGTTATAGTCACACATTGATATTTAGACTCATTTCAGAGGAATGAGTGAGTTTCTTTTGTTGTTTTTAGTGTTTTGCTGCTTTCAGAATTCAAAACAGATGTTAGCCTATCACAGAAGAGGTCATATGCATATAAAGAATAGTCAGGTTCTAGAAGTTGAACTGAATTTAAAAAGAAGTAAGCTAAACTAAAAGTTTTCTCCATTGGGAAATTAACAATAACTAATAATTTTTTAAGGCGAGAGAGACACTGAGGTTTAAGAGTTTTAGATTTTCTTGGTTTTTCATAAAGCTTTTATTTCTGTTTTTCAGTCTAGAGTAAGGAAAACATTGACCTGTGTGAGTTTAATGTATCAATGTTAGTTGATTTTATGTATAATACATATATTTAGGGCTGTTAAAAAAAAAACAACTTTAAAAAATACTTCTGCACAAAACAATACAAATTTACTTCAGTATAAATTTACAGCTGCTACAGGCTGTATGACAACATTCTGACGGACAAAAGTGAAGGATTTGAGGGGTCCCTAAAACGGCATGGGCCCTTAGAAATGTCTTAACTGATGGAAGTGTTTATACATAATTGGCTTCATTTTATACATTTTATTGAAGAATTGTGAATTTGACTTCACGGAATGTTCAGATTCTTTTCAAGACGTTTATGCAAATCAGTGTACTTTATTAAATAATACCCCTTTTGCTTATTTAAATGTTTTTGATGTTCTGTTGCTTTCAAAACTCAAAACAGAGGTTAGCCAATCACAGCAGAGTCCATTTGCATATAGAGAACATTCTGGTTCTGAAACTTGAACGTTTTATCTATTCGGAAATTTGTGTTCAGCAATAACTAAATCTTTTAGGTGAGAGACACTTCAGGCAAATACATTTTTTATATTTTATTTTTACCTTACATCAGCCAGATTTTGGAACCATTGGCTTTTCATAAATAGTGTGTGTTTTCCCAGTTGTAGTGTAAACGAAACGTCCAAATTACACATGCAAGTGTCGATTCAAAGGCTTAACTAGGTTAATTAGTTTAACTAGGACAGGTAGGTTAATTAGGCAAGTCTTTGAACAACAGTGGTTTGTTCTGTAGCCATTGATTTCTAAAGTGGCTGATAACATTGACCTTAAGCAATGAAAAAACTGCATATGAGCAATTCCATGCAAATGTCAACCTTGCCATGAAAAAAATTAAGTTTTCGCCAAAATATCGAAACTGTTTCTGCGTTTTTTGTGTAAGCAAGTATTTTTCAGTGCTTTAAAAATACTCAAAAATGTCTCTGTTAATGTTTTTAAACTATTATATTTGATTTAGCAAAATCACACAAGTACCAATTTCACATCTGTCACATCCATAACGAAGAGATGTCACATCCATAACGGAGCTTTTTCCTCATAAATGCAAAAAATGTCAAATAAAATAAAATCAATCATTTTTGTTCTATAGTGAGCCGACTCTTATCCTTTTAATGAGCATTGTTTCTTTTGGGTTGTGCAGTTTAATTCACAGAATTTCTACAAAGTATTTTGTAGACTGTAAACTCGCATACTTTTTTGGTCACATCCATAACGCATGTTTATTTCATTCATTTAAAATAGAAAAAATGTTTACAGATTGATATTTTTTTGCTCCCATAACTCTGTGGTTAGTTGTTTTGGAAAATATAAACAGATGTTTCAATATAATGTTAACATATACTTTCTCTGTCAATTTATGTTTTGACATTTTACTGCAAATGTCACATCCATAATGCTGGAATTGCTCATTTATTCCAGAAAAAAAACAAAAAAAAAACAGAAAGAATTTTACCAGTAGAATATATATTAGCAGGAAATGGTGTGGAAAATGTTCTTGTTAAACATCACTTGCAAAATATTTTTTAAATAATTAAAACTGTAATATATACTGTACACTCAAAAAAAAGATGTTTGCTGTTTGTTCAAATTACTTACTTAAAAGGAGCTGAAACAACACATTTCTTGAGATTTGTTTGGGACAACTTAATTGTTCCATGTTCAATCCACTTAAATTTGTAAGAACTGATAAGTTAACTTAATTTCTTCATGTTGACCCAACACAAATCAATTGTGTGGAACCCAGCATTTTTTACATTGTATAATACTATAAAAAAAATCACACAATAAAAGTCATGACAACGTATGTTCTTATGTTACTTTAACTTAATTTAGAAAGTTGGTCAAGTTTCAACTTTTTTTTTTTTTTTTTTTAAGTTAAACAAATTTAAACTTGAGGTTTTAAACCAGCTTAATTAATGTAAGTTAAAATGACTTGTAAAGTTCAACAAAAATCAAAATTGGACGTAAAGATTTAAGTTTAACATATACAGTTGAAGTCAGAATTATTAGCCCTCCTGAATTATTAGCCCCCCTGTATATCCCCCCCCAGTTTCTGTTTAACGGAAAGATTTTTGCAACACATTTCTATACATAATAGTTTTAATAACTAATTTCTAATAACTGATTTCTTTTATCTTTGCCATGATGACAGTACATAATATTTGACTAGATATTTTTAAAGACACTAGTATTCAATTCAATTCAATTCATCTTTATTTCTATAGCGCTTTTACAATGTAGATTGTGTCAAAGCAGCTTCACATAGAAGATTATAGTGAATTGGAATGATGTCCGTTCAGTTTTTAGAGTTTAAGGTCAGTTCAGTTCAGTGTGGTTTAAATTTTCACTGCTGAGAGTCCAAACACTGAAGAGCAAATCCATCGATGCGCAGCTCTACAGGTCCCGAACCATGCAAGCCAGTGGCGACAGTGGCGAGGAACGAACTTCACCAATTTGTGAAAGTGAAGGAAAAAAAACCTCGAGAGAAACCAGGCTCAGTTGGGCACGACCATTTCTTCTATGGCCAAACGTCTTGTGCAGAGCTGCAGTCTAGGCGCCGGAGGCTGGTGAACGCTGGACGTCAGTGAAGACTCGTCTGTCACTGGGGTCTCACAGGAATCAGTCTCATGCTCTCCACTCCTCCATGACCACCACAGCAGCTCCTCAGGATACGGCCTGGTCTGGGATTATGGAAACCTTGGGATCCTCTCTACACAGGTCTTGGATTGCATTAGTGGCACTGCATAGTCTCTGGGGGCCTCGGGATGAGCTTAAAGTGGGATTTATTCAGCTTAAAGTGGCATTTAAAGGCTTAACTAGGTTAATTAGGCAAATCATTGTATAACAGTGGTTTGTTCTGTAGACAATGGAAAAAATTTAACAAATAAGACTTTCTTCAGAAGAAAAAATATTGTATGAAATATGGAAAATTACTCGTTCTGTTAAACATCATTTGGGAAATATTCAACTATATATATATATATATATATATATATATATATTCAAAGGATGTTCAGCAATTATGAATGACTAAATTATGATGTTTCAGTGCTGGCATAATAACTAGATAAAACAATTAGATGGTAAAATGGAGAACATAACCTTGCTTTAGGCCATTTTAAGCAGGACATGAAGATCTGATGCACATCGGATGAGGCAGATGAAACATTAGCATGCATGTTGGCTCACTCCGATGAGGAAATTTGGTTCAATGAGGTCTTGTTTTAATAAAAGGCAATCATTAAATATTAACTTTTATCATGCAACCGTGTATCAAAATCCTATTGATGGACAGATCAGCCTCTGAGAGGAAAATACAGGGAGAGAAAGAGTAATGAAGATGGCACACGCTCCCATCTGCCATTCTCATTATGGGTTTCTTTATGCAATCTCTGCTTCAACTGTTCCTGGGTCATCTCGACACCTGTGTTTTGTTTATTCCTTGTAGAAAAGGACACTGGGGATTAATTGTGCTCCAGATACTTGAAGCATTGGCCTGCAATCACTGTAAGATCTTTTAGTATGTTTGAACCAGTGGACAGATGATACAGTGACTTTTGAATAAGATTTCATTTGGTAACATTTGTTAAAATGAATTTTAAACACAAAAATAATTCTGTAGCATCTTAATTTCAACAATTTCAACAAAGACAATGCCGTGTGTATGAGTATGACATTTGATTTAATTTTGAATAGCTTCAATTAGTTTTTATTTTTAGAGTTGTTTTTGTTTTGAATTTTTAGAGTTAACTGTGGAAGTAAAGGTTCTAGAAATAAATGTTCCTCAGAACATGAGATTTCAGTTGTTTTAGAGGTTTGGGAACATCATTCTATCTCTGAGGAACAGTGAAAGTAAAGGTTCTGGAAATAAATGTTCCTCAATAAATGAGATTTCAGTTGTTTTAGAGGTTTGGGAAGGTCGTCCCAATTCTGTAAAACAGTGAAAGTAAAGGCTCTGGAAATAAATGTTCCTCAAAAAAGGAGATTTCAGTTGTTTTAGAGGTTTGGAAAGATCGTCCCAACTCTGAAAAACAGTGATAGTAAAGGTTCTGGAAGTAAATGTTCCTCAAAACATGAGATTTCAGTTGTTTTAGAGATTTGGAAAGATCATTCCACCTCTGCGGAACAGTGAAAGTAAATGTTCTGGAAATAAAGGTTCCTCAAAATTAGATTTCAGTTGTTTTAGGGGTTTGGGAACATTATTCCACCTCTGAGGAACAGTAAAAGTTAAGGTTCTGGAAATAAATGTTGCTCAAAAAATGAGATTTCAGTTGTTTTAGAGGTTTGGGAAGGTCGTCCTAACTCTGAGGAACAGTGAAAGTAAAGGTTCTGGAAATAAATGTTCCTCATAACATGGGAATTCAGTTGTTTTAGAGGTTTGGGAAGGTCGTCCCAACTCTGAGGAACAGTGAAAGTAAAGGTTCTGGAAATAAATGTTCCTCAAAACGTAGGATTTCAGTTGTTTTAGAGGTTTGGGAACATCATTTCACCTTTGAGGAACAGTGAATGTTAAGGTTCTGGAAATAAATGTTCCTCAAAACATGGGATTTTAGTTGTTTTAGAGGTTTGGGAACATCATTTCACCTCTGAAGAACAGTGAAAGTAAAGGTTCTGGAAATAAATGTTCCTCAAAACATGAGATTTCAGTTGTCTTAGAGATTTGGGAAGATCATTCCACCTCTGAGGAACAGTGAAAGTTAAGGTTTGGAAATAAATGTTCTTAAAAAGTCAGATTTTAGGATTCAGTAACACTTTAGAATAAGGTTTCATTTAGTAACATTGTTAAATTGAATTTAAAATAAAAAATAATTCTATAGCATCTTAATTTCAAACAATTACCATTGCTTTTTTGTTTTTTTTATTAACAAAAAGTAACACCATGTGTATTTACATGAATGAGTATAACAATACTCATTATAGCAATATGACATGATTATTTATTAGAGGTTACCAAGGACATATTTCAAATACCACAATATTTATTTCACTTAACACTTAACAATTTTGTGTGTTATGCTTTTAATTAACTGAAGTAACCCCTGCATGTGTATGTATTTTTATTAACATTAACAATGTTTAATAAATGCAATTATACATATTTAATGTTTTAAATTATGCTAACAATTTTACCTTTGTTACTTTCAATACAGTTTCACTGTAAACTATCAATGAATGTTCATTTATTTTTGTACATTTTTAGATAATTATATACAGTACATTTATGGTTTACATACATTAGTTCTGCTTTTTTTCATGGAGATTAAAAGATGGCCATTATTACAATTTTGAAACAAATGTGCTGATGTTTTTTTTTTTTTTTTGTAAGTATATAGTGGCTAACATAAAAGCTCTGCCTGTTTTTTATGTGCCAGAAATAACACAAAATGGAAATATAGGGCTCAAAATGAGAGACCGGCTGAAATTAGGGCATTTTCGACTCCTCTAGAGACCAAATCTCTCTCTGTCTGTGTATTTTTCTCTCTCATTTGCTGTTAGTATTGACCGTAATCTCTGTTCAGTCTCAGAAAGCTGAACTTTTTAGCTCTGTAAACTTCACCAAGAAATACCTCAACACAATTACACAGCATACAATTGATTTATGAGGCAATAATGTGTGTGGATCTCTCTTGAAATGTGCTTGTGTCTCCTTAGGTTTTCCTTTGATTTGAGAATAAAATGCATGAAGAGTCACTTAAGAGTTATATACAATTCTTTTACTTTCATTGAGAATCTAATACAGTTTAGTCAGTCATTTCATTCAGATGGTTTGTTTGAATTAGTTTTTAATCTATTCATTCTTCACTGGAAAATCACGAGTTATCATAACTTTAACACTGTAAAACCTGTGAAGTCTGAAAATAGTAATGCTGGGGTTATTCTCATGAAACCATTAAAACAACATGGCACTTATGATTTTAAATATAAAACTTAGTAATTTGGTAATACAAAAAACATAAGAATAAAGACAACACTGTTCTCTACAAAGCACAATGTGTAGTTTAAACATAATTTATTTACTTTTAATCATTTTACTGCATTTTCTACTGAAATTCTCATTACCGAAACGTGTCCACTTATGTTTGAATGTATGTTATGTTGTAATTTAAACAAATTAGCATGAAAATGTCAGCATGAAAACAAATGAATTGTTCTAATAGATTATTTTACATGACAGAACAAATAATTTACAGAATATTCATGTATAATGATAATGAGAAAAAGCTGAAAAATGATGTGTCCGTGACAGATGTTCTCATCCTCCGCAACCATTTTAAAGTACTGTTTAAACACGCATAAAGAGTTTAAATAAAGTTTAATTTTGAATGAAGGAGCACATGGGCCAGTTGTTTCAAGATGGCTGCCAGAAAAGAAGATCTTTTATATTTCTCCAGTTTAATATAAAATTTTCTCCTGTCAAAACGGTTACCCGACTTTTTGATTATCATTACCAAAACAGGTAGTTTTCTACATTTACATAATTGTTAGATTTACTATTTTTAATGAAAATGAACTTTTTTAAAGTCTTAATTATATGCACTGAGTAAAAAATTGCTAAATCATCATAGCTTCCCTATTATTAGCAAAACATATTGAGGTACCTCATTGTCCGCAACTATTTTCTCATATACCGCAACCGTTTAAGAACAGTTGCGGTGGAGAGAACATCTGTTTCGGGAATGAGAATTTAAGTGAATTGCATACTAGATTCAAATAATTCTTTTGAATTCAATGTTAATTAAAAAATGTACTAACTGTTTATATTTTGCTTTGATTTGTTTCATTTTAGACAGTCAGCAAGTGAAAAAAAGAAAATCTTTAGCAAAGGCAAGGTTGGGAAAAATTGTACAGCAACCCAGAACTACTTGAGGAGTAGAGATGGAAGGAAAGAGAGGGGTTAGATTTGGAGATGTCATAGCAGGTGTAATTACTAAAAGAAACACCCTACAGTGTTAGGAAATGTAATCATTTAAAGTAATAATTTAGTTTTAATCTGTATACATAGTGTACAATGCTAAATGGTTGTTAAAAAAATAGTCACACTTGTGATCTTCGCGGTCAAAAATTACAGCCATAGGAAGTAAATGAGAAAAAAGCAAAAATATGAACATTCAGAAAATATTTGCTTTGCAAAAATACAAATTCACCATGATGCTAAAAAAAAGTGCACAAGAATAAAGGGGTAACACAGTGTGAAACACACACACTGCATCATACAAAATGTTAAGACTTTTGTGTAGTCTCTTTATAGCCATATGTAGTTTTTACTGTAATCAAAATACAAAAATGAACCCTTCAAATCACCTTGTCAAACAATAAATATCGAAACCTTGTTGGAAAGAAGTATTTTAGCTTGTCTTGATGTATATTAAAATCCACAGTTCCTTAGTAATGCCTAAACAAGTAAGGAATTCACAAGCAGCATTGTAGAGAAAGTAATACAAGAACCTAGTGATTACACCATGTCATTGCAAAAAAAAAATTTTATGACCAGATGGTGCTAATCTGCCCTTTGTTTTTCTTTTTAAGTGTCAGTCTCTATTTTACCTGGTAATACCAAGTGTATCTGTCTGTGGACTGCAAGAGAGGGGCGTAACATGAAGGGGCGTAACTTGTAGTAAGTTAGAGGTGTAACCATGCAAGATGTCACAACGAGATGTTGTTAGCAAGATGGCGGAAATACTTACCAGAGAACATTTTCAATTAAAAGTAATTTAATTTTAAAAGTACTCAGGAGTAGTGAGTATTACGCTGTGAAAAGCTGATGCATTTACATGTAATTTGTGTATGTGTGTAAACGTAACATTCTGTAGTGCATTTAAATATTGCCCAGAAGGCACATAACATCATAAGATGTTAATAATAGGTTACATTTAGGTTGTGATGTCAGATGACCAAAATTCACTGTCTAGCCAGCATCTAAGGACAATCTTGTTTTGATGTCCAATAACGACGTCAAATGACGTTGACATGTGGTTAATTTTAGGTTGTGTTGGAAAGTGACCAAAATCCAACGTCGAGCCAACATCTTAAACCAACGTCATATTGATGTCAAATACTGACATTTATTCGTCAGGTATGGCAACCAAAATCCAACGTCTGATAGACGTCATATTGGTAACGTCCACACAACATTACGCTGTAATATCATATTTGGTGAATTTTAGGTTGGACTTTGGACATTGACGTCAGCCTAACGTTGAGTTCTTACGTCAGCCCGATTTTCATTTCCAAACAAAATGCAACGTCCCCATGATGTTGGGGTACAACGTCAATCTGATGTCGTGTTGACGTCTTGTGCCTGCTGGGTGTTTAAGGCCATTTCAGTCATCATACAGTAAACATCTGTCATCTTCTCATTAGTGACGTGCATCTAAACAGTCTCTGGGTCATTGCGTGTGACAATTTTGGACATCTTCTTGGAAACTTTTAATGCTTCCAAACAGTTTGCTGCATCTATATATCGCCCATGTCTTGAGGTTGTTCATTATGATGCGACAGGAATCACAGGACTGATTTTTCTAATCCCCATAGACAAGAATAAAGTAGTGACTGCAGGTTGAAGGAAAGTAGTGGAGTAAAAGTACGATACAGCACTAAAAATGTACTCAAAAAAGTGCTGGAAAGTAAAAGTACACATTTTTAAATCTACTTAGTAAATTACAATTCCTGAGAAAAACTATTCAATTACAGTAATTTGAGTATTTGTAATTTGTTACTTTACACCACTGATTATTAATAACTGTGATGGTTGGGTTTAGGTTTGGGATAGGTGTAGACGTTAATAACGGTGATGGTAGGGTTTAGGTGTGGAGTAGGTGTAGATGTTAATAACTGATGGGTACATCGCCATCTTGCCGACAACATAGTTTTGACATGTGGGTCTCCATAACTTCAAATTACGCCTCTACTACAAGTTACGCCCCCTTCATGTTATGCCCCTGTCTTGCAGTCTGCAGACAGACACTACTAAGAAATACTGCAGTAATTTAAACATAATTAAAAATAAAAACTACAAAAATTCCATTGTTTTTTAATGGGGAAAATGTATGTTAATTACCACAAAACCCTCTCAAAATTCAAAAATTATAGAAATTTGATTGAATTAGCTAAAAAAACAAAAACAGTGGGTACTTTACTATTGTTCATCCCTTTTTGACCGGCTAAGACCACAAGTGTGATTCCCAAATAAGGGACACCAGAGGGTTAAAGCTGTACTAGAGACCACACCATCTAACAGGGATGATGATTCTTTTCAGCTTATCCAAGCAAATGGAATTTTGTTTTTGATTTTCTATGACTTTGTTTTTGAAACACTAAAATTAAAACAGATTTGAAATTCAATGTTGTTTTTTCTACATTAAATGTTTTCAACAAAATCTCATACATAGTATACTTAAAATCAATGTTGAAATAATTAACCTAAATTCTGCAACCTATTTATCATTACTGCAACCAATGTTCATTGTGTTATTTTATTCATTTTTTTTATTGTTTGCTTTTCAATGCATGTGCAGAATCTACAAATCATGTCCTTTCAGGTTAACCACATCATTTTGAAAATACATCAGGATTTATAAAAATATATTTAAAAAACAGTGTTGTCAGTTTGGTAAGGTGTTTTGGTAATGAGAAAAACCAATAAAAATAAAAAACCCTGTTAATTTAAAAATAAATGTTTCAGAATCTCAAGTAACTACATGACTGTTAATAATCCCTTTTTAAAAAATGTCAAAGTGAATTCGCTTTTTTACCAGAGTCGATTTTGCAGACGGTAGATTTGTTGCGGTAATGAGATATTTTATTACTTATTTTGGAAATTATGCTCAAAACGGTACTAAATGATATGTATATATGTTTTCATTAATGTTGACAAATGCTCCAGATTTTGTTTCAAATATCTGCAAAAACAAAAAGTTAATTTAAACATTTTTAAAAAATGAATCACCCACTGAATAATGGAGAAGTTTATTGCACCTTTAAACAAATAACAAATTTTGCATATGTGCTTTTGTTGGGGTAGATTTGATATAGGCTTTGGAAATAAATATTAAACAGTGAAAGTAAAGGTTCTGGAAATAAACGTTCCTCAAAACTTGAGATTTCAGTTGTTTTAGAGGTTTGGGAAGATCATACGACCTTGGAGGAACAGTGAAAGTAAAGGTTATGGAAATAAATGTTTCTCAAAAAAATTGATTTCAGTTGTTTTAGATGTTTGGGAAGATCATTCTGCCTCGGAGGAACAATAAAAAAGTTAAGGTTCTGGAAACTAAAAATGAGATATCAGTTGTTTTAGAGCTTTGGGAAGATCATTCCACCTTGGAGGAAGAGTGAAAGTTAAGGTTCTGGAAGTAAATTTTCCTCAAAAAGTAAGATTTTAGATTTTTGGCAAGGGTTCATCCTAAAACATTGCTTAAATTTAGGCATTGTTCTTAAATTTAATCTTTAAAAATCAAGTCAATGTTTAACAGCGCTTCAGTTCCACTGAAAAGCCTTTCACTTGCTAAAATAAAAAGTCAGTCAGGCAAAGAAAGGCATGTAGTTTGTGTAAGTTTTTGTGATCATGTTGATCATTTAGTTGTATTACAGAAAAAAACACTTTAGCTGTAGAGAACAACCCAGGCTCATTGGAAATATGTGCCTCAGTCTACATTTGTGTGAAAAGTAAAATACATGGTTTTGGGTGTATTTCGTTACATGTTTCAAATGAGTTTAAAATGACAAATACACTAGAGGGTGCTGTCTACATTTTAGCAACTCTGAAATACGTTACATAGAGTACGTTTCTGTATGTTTCAGATTACATCCTTTGTGTACACGTCCATGAGAAGTTCGATATTATGTCCCTGTACATATCACTAGTGTAAAAAGAAAAAAAAAAATGTTGGTGCCATACTGCCCCCTAGTGTTCATTACACATGAAACTGCATTCAAACATCCCTTAAAGTGGTTTCACAAGAATGTAGGTTGAAGCACATTTTCCACTGAGCCTGTGTCTGTAGAGAAGATTGAAAAATTGTCTAAATAAGATGACTTTTATTGCCTCGGGCTCTGTACGGTTGACCAATGACACAGATAAACCTCTCAACGCTTGTATCTTAATGACCGCGAGGTCACTGATACTTTATTGCACAATTAAATGGCCCGAGAATATCCTGCCAGAGGAAACTACTGAAGTTATCCTCTATCCAAGAATACTGGGAAGTGTGTTTTTGTGGAGAAAGTGTGTTGTAATGACCTCTAAAACCTCTCGAGTCCATGAGCCAAACCTCTGCCCTCACACACACACACATACACACACACCCTATTAATACTTAATGCAGCACCTTGCCTTGACCTCAGTCTCAGAGCACCTTTTACTGCTCACTGGCTGAAATGACTTCACTAACTGGCTGAAATGAAGGCCGGTGTGTGATGAATGTGAGCTTTAGAGACACCACACACATAATCAGGTTTTCATACACTGACCAGTGTTGAAATATTGGGCTTATTGGCTTCCGTAACTCGGACTAGTGGATGGAAAACGTGCAAAACGAGCACATAAACTGTTTATATCATTATACTCTGTCTATATGCATATGTAGATTTCATTTATAATACAGTTTACCTAATTAACCTACTTAAGCCGTTAAAATACACTTTAAGTTGAATACTACTATCTTACTATATACTATACTATGTTTTGTATTATGTTATTATTATGTTCTAGACAATATTTTGTTCTGTCATCGTGGCAAAGACAAAATAAATTAGTTATTAGAAATTAGTCATTAAAACTATTATGTTTTAAAATGTCTTTTCGTTAAACAGCACTTGGGAAATATTTTTACATAATGAATAATTATTATAATTATTAATTTTGACTTCAACTGACTGTACATATCTTTGAATGCCATTGGATTTTCATTTCATTTCTGCAGTAGTTTTTTAAGCAACACTGTATTAACATGGGGATTTTTTCTTTCTTCCAATCACTGTTTACTTATTTATGAGGCAAAATCCAAAGTATCTGCTAAGTATCTGTAAAAAAAACATTCATTCATTCATTTTCTTTTTGGCTTAGTCCCTTTATTAATCTGGGTTCGCCACAGCGGAATGAACCGCCAACTTATCCAGCATATGTTTTACGCAGCGGATGCCCTTCCAGCCGCAACCCATCACTGGGATGTAAAAAAACAATGTCAACAAAAAGATATGTCAACAAATCGAGATGAGATATTTAAACCTGCTTTTATTTTTTTTAATTTCTGTTCTGTAATTGAATGCAAATTAGTGTGCCACATTTAATTAGATAATGCCTCATTTATAAAGTTATACAAAACATGTACAAAACTAAAACAAGAAAATCGTCTATATTTATTGTAATTAATACAACACAGGATAAACATTACAAATACATGCTTTAGCCTACATTTTTGTGAAACTGCAAAAAATGTTCTTGAAGATACATCTGACTGCAATTTCAGGTGAAATTAACACTAGGGGCCAGTATGACGAAAGCAAATTTTGTTCCTTTTCACACTAATGATATTTACAGGGACATATTATCAAAAAATAAAGGATTATTTTCATGCAGTTCTTTGCACAACACCAAATAAACACCTCCAAAATATATAAAAGTGGGTATGATTTGTAATTGAATACTTTTGTGTCACATATCTATCTCCACGTGGTCAACTTTTCTGGCATGGTCAGTTTACTCAGTAGCTCACCTTGTATGGCTGTGCTTTTGCTGCAGAGTGCTCTGGTTTGAGTACATTTGCGTCACTGTGCAATTTACATAAAATAGTTAACAGTGTGACAAAACTTACAGTAGGTTAATATAATTTAATTTGATTTTAAAATCGGAATGCTTCAGGATATATAAACATACTTCAACATATGTTTGACTACAGTTTCTATGTAAAATGAACACTAGGAGCAGTATGACGACAACAAATTGTTTTCCTTTTCACACTAATGATATTTACAGGGGCATTTTATCGACAAATAAAGGATTATTTTCATGCAATTCTTTGCACAACAGCAAATAAACACCTCAAAACAACTTAATGGTGTCTGTGATTTGTAATTGAATACTTTTGTGTCACATATCTATCTCCATATGGTCAACTTTTCTGGGGTGGTCAGTTTACTCAGTAGCTCACCTTGTATGGTGTTATACTTTTGCTGCAGAGCGCTCGAGTTTGAGTACAGTGAAGCACGCTTCCACAGAAGAGATAAAAGCAATGTAAAATCAAGGTAAAACTATGTGGTTGCTGTGGGCTTTTCTCTTACATTTGCTTTTGAAAACATTATTGGTTGGGTTTAGGGAAGGATTCAGGTCAGTAGACCTTCTCCTGGACGTCCAAAAGAAGCACATGTATCTGAAATGTATATCAAAACACACCCTAATGTATTTCAAATTCACAAAAATGTAGACAGTGCCCTCTAGTGGATTTGTCATCTGAAACGTGTAACACACATGGAGCAATGTATTTTATGTTTCACAAAAATGTCGGCATGTATTTCCATATGAACCCGAGTTGATTTAATGTATTTAAAGAGAATATATTTATTTAGTTTTAATTATTTATTTTAGTTTTTATATAATTATTCACTATTTGTATTTATTTGATTATTTTTTTCTATGTCAAGATCAATCAAGATTTTTTTTTACTTTTCATCTATGGTGTTTGGCTTGTCTAAATGATGGATTTAAAATGACTTTACTTTGTTTTTTAGGGTTTGATTATTTAAGTGAAACATTTTGTTATCCGTTTATAATGATTTGTCTGTCTTTGCAGGGCATTATGGGAAAGAAAACTTCCGCAGTGGTCAAGACATGCACAACTTCATCTCTTCAGGCTTCGTGACTCTCGGCAGAGGACATCTGAAAGGTATATTAGAAACATTAAATCATGTAATGACCCTGAATGTATTTGGATACATTTTAATGTCTCAGCATATATTTAATAAAAAATGAATATTAATATATTTTAAAAATTACTATTTTACTTTTGTTCTTGGTAATTTACTACTTCAACTTAAACACATATTACAGTTAGTCACCACAAAACATTT
>CAIGQV010019355.1:3214049-3236549 GCA_903798115.1 Danio jaintianensis
TAGGATAGATAAATGAGTGTATGGAGTGGTAGATGGAGATTAAGGGAGGGATGGATGGATACATGCACTGTGTGGAGTGATGGAGCGATTGATGGATAGACATTAATTGATGGATAGAATTTTTGGTGCAAAAGAAGGGTGACTGGATGGAGTAACAATGGAGCAATGAATGGATGGAGGTAATGGATAGATAAATATATGGATGGAGCAATAGATGGGTGAATGGATGAATAAAGAAATGAATGTATATATTGGCAGATGGATGAAGGAATAGATGGTGAAGGAAGTGATGAGGGATGGATGTATTAATGGATGGAAAGAGTGATTGATGTGACATGGATGGATGGATGGATAGATGGAGCCGTGAATGATGGTTACAGATATGAACTGAAATGACAATGTCTAAATGGCACATAACACAATTAAAATAGAAGCACGCAAATAGTATACCATATTCTTTCAAAATAGACTCCAGTAATCGTCTTAATGCAGAACTCTTGAATTAAAGAACCTCTAACCATTCAACACTTCAGATATGCTACAGAATCACACATCTAGTACCGAATGACTGTGTTAATGGCTGGAAGTCACACTACTAGTTAGCAAACCCTTAAGATGCTGTACATCAAGACATCTTGAGTGTTAATAACACTTAATACCTCTTGAGTTGAAGCATTAAGCAAATCTAATCACTTAACAATAACCTTTAATGTGTTCTAATGTTATTTCATAAAGACTTCAGTTCTTCAGAGATGAAAATGAGTGCTAATAAATCACATGTTTGCATCACCTGGTGTAAATTCTTATAATTGCTTTAGTAACAGAGGCAAACCAGAGGTCGTTTCATACATATTTGATGCCTTGAAATGTCTCCTTAAGGTCCTCTTGGAATGTTTTGGTTTTCATGACCATTTCCATCTCCTGTCTGGCTTTTGCATTTAAACAGACTCTTTTATCTATTGTTGTCAATAGAGAAAATCTATCATTTTTGTTTTTGTAAAAGCTGCTTTTGAATAAGTAGCTTGTATAACTATATTAGTTTTCAGAAATGTGAGTAATGTTTTTGTAAAAGATCGCTCATGCTTAGCTTAGCTTACCTGCATTTATTTGATCAAAGCTGTGGTAAATACTAAAATTGTGAAATATTACAATTAAAAATACCTGTTTTCTATGAGAATATATTGTAAAATGTAATTTATTCTTGGGATTTAAAAGGGTCATTCCATATCGCATTTTTACTGCTCACTGAGGTCCACTAATAGTGTTACTTACATTAAAAAAATCTAAATTTATAAGTCATTTGGCTAATTTATGTGCTGTTTTTGACTCCTTATCAGAATGCTCTGTTTGAGTGGGCATGGCCAATTGTAGACTTAGTAGTAAACACCCACTGCTGCTTGGTTGACAGGTTTGCATATTAACAGGCATTGATCTTCTGCGGAGGCGGGGCTTATCCACCCTATTACATCATAGACTAAAACATTCCATTTCATGTCATTTTGGAAGTCCGCCTTCAATATAAGCTGATTTTAGAGTAACAACAAAATTTTGAGCTCCGAAACTTACAGTATGTTTTTAAAGCACTGTGACCTCTTCTGTGTCAAAAGATTAATGAATTTTTGGTTTCTCAGTTCATGACCCCTTTAAAGCTGTATTTTCAGTTTCGATTCTTACACTTACTTTTAGTACTTACAGTTTCATTACAGTCTTCAGTGTCACATGTTCCTTCAGGAATTATTCTAATACGATGAGTTGATGCTCAAGAAATGTTTCTGATTGTTATATATAGCCAGGTTTCTGCAAATTAAGCAAATATTTTCAAAGTTTGCAGAAAAATCCGAAATTAGGTGGATTTCCATCAAGTTGTTGGAGTAGCTGATTGTAGTATTACCTAGTAGTTACTGTAGTTACCTAGTAAACAAATTACATACAAGGTTCCTAGTTACCAACAGTAAA
Organism: Danio jaintianensis; assembly: GCA_903798115.1. Classification (NCBI taxonomy): domain Eukaryota; kingdom Metazoa; phylum Chordata; class Actinopteri; order Cypriniformes; family Danionidae; genus Danio; species Danio jaintianensis. The sequence continues at coordinate 3,216,006 of CAIGQV010019355.1, forward strand.
CAAGGCAAGAATAATGAAGACAGGTGATTGGTCACGTTGATGTGGATGTTCGTTATGTCATTTTTTTATTCTGCAAATGTGTTTCTATCTCCCATTGTTCACATTAACCCTCAAGAAAGCATAAATTAAGGGATTTTTTTGTAAATTAAGGGATTTTTACTCCAATTTGTTTTTGTCACTCAATTTTCCTGCGATACTACAAAGTATGCATTAACACAGGCTTATGCAAAGCCAGCTTATAAGTTTAAAAACAGTTGTGCTGCTTCATATTTGTGTAGTTATACTGTAAGTGTTAACAAATACAAGTGTTATATTTGACAATGATGTAATTAAATCCAATCATCTTCGCGAGAGCTGGTGTGGTCTGAAATCCATCAATATCAGTCAATGTTATTAGCGCCAGCTCTCATGGCTTGATAATATTTTGGGATAAAGTCTAATTTGATACCTTGAAAAAAAGCATGATGACTGCACTAAACAGGGCTCAAAACATCCTCCTCACAATGCAACAGGATGCTGTTTCAAAATATTGGATTTCATATGCCAGAAACCCAAAACGTGAACACACAACTGATCTCATCTACACTTGAGTAAAACCTCATTTAGATTATTTAGTGAAAGCAGCATGAGCAGGGCTTTCAAGTATTTCATTTGTTTACTTTGTATTATATTATCTTGATAAATTAATCAAATGTATTCATGTTAAATCTGAGATCGTAACCCTGAAGTTCAATTAAAATTAAAATGTGGAGTCATTATTTTGTTAAATGAGAAAAGTAACAGATTTACACTGTAAATAGTTTTAAGATTTAAGTTTGAAATGTCCCTTCAATGTTCTGTTGTGAGAAAGCGTGGCCCCGTAACTTATTTGATTTTCACAGAAATGAACACAGCGTCCTCTAGTGGATTTACGAGAAGGATGTGTAAATGGCACATATGAGAAAATGTAGCCCAGTCACGTATTTGAAGTTCTCAAAAATGTACACAGTACAAAAATGTTGCCTCTGGTGGCAAACAACAGAGAACAGAGACATTTAAATATAAGAACACTATAAGGCAGTATGATGGAGCCAACTTTTGTTTCTTTTCACTCTACAGTTGTGAAACATTTATAGGCACATCTTAGCGATCTAAAAGATTTATGTTTTTGCATGATTGTTCTCGCAGCAATGAATAAATAGCAAAAAAACAAACATGACTGTGACCCATAATCGAATGCTTTCGAAGCAGATCAGTTTGCTTGGTAGCTCACCTCGTACAGTGCCTTACTTGGGATGCAGAGCCTTGTATGACTGTATGCTTCCAGAAAAACAAAAAAACTATGTGAAATTATGGTAAAACTATGCGTTTTTCTCTTTTCTTTTGCTTTTGTAAACACTATCAGTTAGGTTTAGGGAAGGGGTGTGTGGGTCAGTCGACCACAAGGTGATAGGAGGATGTGTAAATGTCGCGTATGAGAAAAACATGGCCCAGTAACTTATTTGATATTCACAAAAATATACACAGCGGCATCTAATGGATTAACAAGAAGGACACATATGAGAAAACGTAGCCCAGACCGTATTTGGAATTCTCAAAAATGTACACAGCGGCCTCTGGTGGATTTCTCAACACAAGCTGCAAGCAAACATTGCCGGAGCATTGTATTTTCAAAAATGTATTCCTGGGCACATATTCCCAATGAGCCTGGGTTGTACATTTGCCTGCATTTTCTATCAAAAACGAACACTATAAGGCAGTATGACACAGCCAACTTTTGTTTCTTGTCACACTACAGTTGTGAAACATTTGCAGACACATAAAAGATTTGACATTGTTGCACGGTTGTTCGCACATCACCAAATAAATAGCAAAAAAACAAACATAACTGTCATCCATAATCGAATGCTTTCATAGCAGGTCACTTTGCTCGGTAGCTCACCTCGTACAGTGTGGTACTTTGGGCTATTTGATATTCACAGAAATATACACAGCTGCCTCTAATGGATTTACAAGAAGGATGTGTAAACGGCACGTATGAGAAAATGTAGCCCAGTCACATATTTGAGATTCTCAAAAATGTACATATCGCCCTCTTTTGGATTTTTACAACACAAGCTGCTAACAATGTATCCCTGGGCACGTATTCCCAATGAGCCTGTGCTGGTTAAGCGCTGTGCTTGACTGGGCTGAGAGTGAGAGTGCAGGTGAGTGGTGTGTTTCTGCAGACGCCTCTACCTGTCTGTCTCTTCATCATCTCTGTGATTCACGGCCCTGGTGGAGCGGCTGTAGATTTATTTGACAGCGGTAATGACCTGGGCCAGTCTGAGCCATCCGTCTGAATGACACGCGGACAGATCAAGAGGAGCGTCTGTTTATCATGTCTGCTGCGCTCCTCGCTCGCAGTCAGAGACTTTGTGTGGTCTTTCTGAAGCTTCAGAAGTATCAGGATCATTTTAACTGGAAATATGACACTAAAGACTAACAGCGGTCAAGATTATAAAGCTCTCCCACACTGAAAACAAAATGATTCACTGGATTTACTTAACTTTTAAGGTAACTGGTTGCAGACAATTTATATGGGCTGAATTTAAACAAACAAAAATAAATTATTTAATGCTCAACTTAATTTGTTTAAATTCAGCCCAAATAAATTGTTTGCAACCACTTCAAAAAAAAAAAAAAAGAGTAAATCCAATGAATTTTTTTTTTCAATGCAGGGATTGATTGGGTTTGTTGATCGTATTCTTCTTTAAACTACTCAAAATTAAGTCACGAGTTTCTTCTTTTATTTACATTGGAAACGTTGGTTTTGTACATTGGTTTTGTCTGATTTTATGGTAAAAAAAATTTCTTAAATCAATAAGTATTTACTCGAGATGATACATTGAAATATAATGTATTAAAAAGAAGTAACTATACTAAAAACAAGACTAGAATAAGACTGACGTTGATTGGATTCTTCTTTAAACTACTCAAAATTAAGTCACGAGTTTTCCTCTTTGATTTACATTGGAAAGGATTTTGTTATTCAGTGTTTAGTCTTATCTTATAATAAAAAAATAATAATACATGTTCTTAAATCAACATGTATTTACTAGAGAGGAAAAATTTGAAAGATAATGCATTAAAAAGAAGTGAGTATGCAATCTAAAGCAAGATTGGAAAACACTGACAAGAATTTTTAATGTACAGTGGGGAAAATAAATATTGAACACGTCACCATTTTTCTCAGAAAACATATTTCTAAAAGTGCTGTTAACTTGAAATTTTAACTAGATGTTGGTAACAACCAAAGAAATTCATATATGCAAAGAAAAAAATCGAATTAGTTTACAAATTAAGTTATGTGTAATAAAATGAAAGGACGCAGGGAAAAAAAGTATTGAACACATGAAGAAAGGAAGGTGTAGAAAAGCAGTGAAGGCCCAGACAGCAGCTGGAATCTATCAGTAGTTATTCAGCAACCCTCTGCCCTTTGTCAGTGTAAATGAATATTAGCTGCTTCAGTCCAACATCTACATTATCGATGTGATTAAGATGAAACCATTTCAGCAAGATCCAAAACACAGCTAAGGAAACTCTCAAATGCTTTCAGAGAAAGAAAATCAAGCTGTAGAATGGCCCAGCCAATCACCTGACTTGAATCCAAAAGAAAATACAAAATAAAGATCAGATTTGATAGACGAGACCCACAGAACCATCAAGATTTTGACACTCTGTTGAAGTCTGGGAAAAACTCACACCTGAGCAATGCATGTGACTTGATTCTCCATATGAGAGGCGTCTTTAAGCTGCCACCACCAAAAAAGCCTTTTGTATAAAGTATTAAATGCAATTCAGTAGTTCAGTCCTTGTGCCATTCCATTGTTATTACACATAACTGATTTTCCTGATTTGTTTGTTATTTTTTGTATGTTTGTATTGTTTGGGTTTTTGCCAAAATCTGGTTCAATTCCAAGTCAACAGCTCCTTTACAAATATTATTCCCAGGAAAAAACATGAGGTGTTTAATACTTATTTTCCCCGCTGTATAAAAAGTTCAAAAGAACAGCATTTATTCGAAATAGTCCCTTTTGTAACATTGTAATTGTCTTTAGTGTTTTCTATTTGATCAATGTCATGCATACTTGCCGTGTAAAAGTTTACAACATTCTGAACCGTTTTGTTTACATATGGACCGCATATGGACCGGAAAAGTGTTTGAAGCAACTTGAAAATGTTTGTCCTAGAAAAGAAAGAGAGGCCAAAAACTTAAGCAGACTGAGCTTTGTGTTGACATTCACGCAAGAGAGGTTTCTAATATCCAGCTCATTTGCGAAACAGTTACAGGCTGAATAATAAATATCAGAATCGTTCCCAGTGAATGCATGTTCAAATTTGTCTTCAAAATCAGAAATGACTTTTTCACCCTTTTGCCAAACTGGCTCTTAAAGGGACAGTTCACACAAAAATGAACATTCAGTCATAATATATTCACCACCAGAGCTGTGTAAGTGACTTCAAAAAAGTATTTAATTACTTATTACATCATTAAAACTGTATTTAAATTGCTATAATAATATTATTTTAAATATAAAACTATACTACTATAATTATAGTTTTAAATGACTATGTCTGAAAAGTAACTTAATTACTCAATAAGTAATTTGATTAGTTGACTCAACACTGCTTAAAATCCCTATAAATCTCAATGTATAGACAATAGAATTTAAACTTAGTTCTTTAAATTTGAGCCAAACATTAACGTTTAGCTTTATTAAAAATTTACATATATGTATGGAAACACAAAATATTTCAAAGAAATGACACAATATTTCATAAATACCACATATTGACATACATTTCTGTCTCTTAAGCATGTTCAATCGTCTTGATAAATGTAAGCTCCTTTATTGGAAAAATAGAATTGTTCTGCAAAATATATTAGTGTTGTAACGATTACCAGTTTCAAGGAAAACCCCAGTAAATTGTCTGACAGCTAGTACTGCTGTTTCAAATTTTCATTAAAACCATGATAGCAGTCGTGGGGCAGTCGTGGCCTGGTGGTTAGAGTGTTGGACTCGTGATCCGAAGGTTGCTGGTTCGATACTCGGTACCAGCGGGAATTGGGGGTGGGGGGAGTGATGACCAGCACTCTCCACCACCCTCAATACCACGACTGAGGTGAGTCCCTTGAGCAAGGCACCGTTCCCCCCAACTGCTCCCCGGGCGCCGCAGCATGGCTGCCCACTGCTCTGGGTGTGTGTTCACGGTATGTGTGTGTTCACTAACTGTGTGTGTGCACTTGGATGGGTTAAATGCAGAGCACAAATTCCAAGTATGGGACACCATACTTGGCCACACTTCACTTCACTTCACTTCACTTCACTTCATAGATTAGCGTGATTTTGACATCAATATTGTAATATCAGTGAAAAAATTGCAATGAGATATTTTCGACAAATCGCACAGCCCGTTTCGACTTTTGTAAAGCAGCTTTATGCAGTTTTGTCAAAAACAAGGTAAACATGGATGTGATGTAAGTTTTCCAAGTGCAGGTAAAGCAAACAATACCTTGAGTAAGAAAATCAAATGTACCTACAAAAGCACAAAAACATTTACGTACACCAAATAATACTAACAGAAGTAAACAAATCCAAAATGCAGGGATCCATGTTTATGTTGCTTGTCGCAAAATTGTGTAAAACAATTGAAATTGTATTTCTTGTATTTAAGTGTTTGTGACATTTATTTTTGAACATTTTAGGTCATTTTAACAAAACCTTGATGATATTGATAACTGTGATACGTTTGGTCACTATAATCGCGATACGAAAATGTTCATATCGTTTGATCTCTTTTTAAATAAAATGCTGATTTGTGCAGTCCCTTTTTTTTTGGTTGGTGTCACCAAAAAACATGTCAAGGAATCTCAACTGACTGGAAAACACAAAAATTTTCATACCGTTTCATCTCTACTATTTATATAACAAAAACAAACAAAATGACTCTGCTTCTCTGAACTGATTTACACAGAACTGTTGAATTTATGTACATTATTTAAGGCAAGTACATTTTAAGTAATTGCAATTAAATTACCCTAAAGTAATCCCTTACTTTACCTTTTCAGCGAAAAAGTAATCTAATTACAGTAACTAGTTACTTTGTAACTAATTACACCACCATGTTGTTACAAAACCTACTTTCTGTTTTTGTGAAATACAATTTGAAGATAGTAATAACCGTGATACATGTGGTCATTATAATTGCGATTACCCTTTCATCTTTAATACCATTTCACCTCTAAAATTACTCTGCTTTCTGAACTGATTTACACAGAACTGTTGAATTTATGTACAGTATTTAAGGCAAGTACGTTATAAGTAACTGTAATTAAATTACACCAAAGTAATCCATTACTTTACCTTTTAAAAAGTAATCTAATTACAGTAACTAATGACTTTGTAACTAATTACACCACCATGTCGTTACAAAACCACAACCTACATTCTGTTTTCGTAAAATGAAATAAAATTTGATATGTATTGATAACCGTGAAACATTTGGTCACTATAGTCGCTATATATGAAATATGAACATTTTCATACTGTTTCATGTCTAATATTTATATAACAAATAACAAAAACAAAATGACTTTGCTTCTCTGAACTAAATTACACAGAACAGTTGAATTTATCTGCAGTATTTAAGGCAAGTACATTATAAGTAACTGTACTTAAATTACAACTAAAGTAATCACTTACTTTACCTTTTCAGTGAAAACATAATCTAATTACAGTAACTAGTTACTTTGCAACTAATTACACCACCATGTCGTTACAAAACCACTTAAAACCCAAGAAAAGTTGTTTATTTTTGATACTTGAAAACCTTTTTTTTCATCTTTGACCCATAATCCAATTGGAAGGAAATCTTCATATAAATAAACTGAAGATTTAAATAAAATGCCGATTTGTGCAGTCCCTTTTTTTGGTTGGTGTCACCAAAAGACATGTCAAGGAATCTCAATTGACTGGAAAACAGTCAAGAATTGGCACAGACTGGTAAGAAAGCCATCTGTGTTATTCCCGGTCGTCTGTTTTAAAGCTTTGCTTTGTTAGCATCAGGTCAGGAGTTCGTGAGTGAAACGGTCAGATTGGAAAATGTGCGGTGGACACTTGAGAAAGCTCCCCGCAGAAGATGACCTATTTAATGACCGCAGAGGGACTCGGGTCTGAAATGACGTCCAGAGGACAGCAGGTTTCTGTGGCCCGTGTCCTCATTACTGCACCAGGCCGCTGGGATGTGCAGGACGCAGATAAAGCGCCCCCTACTGGACCCGTTCAGATGCACAGGGGGTTTATATAGAGGGTGCAAATTGCTTTAACAGTATGTGTCTTTACCGACATACTTTTCTTATCTCTTCTTAGTACTTTTGCTCTTTCCTTCTCTGCATGCGCCCAGATTTGTGTATTTGGATTGAATATGAAGATGTTTTTCTGTTTGGATTATGGGTCAAAAGGGTTTTCAAGTATCAAAAATAAACTTAACTTTTTTATTGGATTTTATTTTTCATATGTTAGAATGTCATGTTGATTTGTTTACTTAATTTTTTTGGGGGGTCACACTTTAATTTAATGTACAATTCATCCTATTAATCAAGCATTGACTAAGATAATAATAATATGAAGATTTCCTTCCATTTGGATCATGGGTCAAACACGAAAAGGGGTTTTCACGTTTCAAGAATAAACGTAACTTTTGGTGGGTTTCATTTTTTATATGTTAAAATGTCGTGTTGATTTGTTTACTAAATATTTTTGGGATCACACTTTATTTTAATGTACAATTTACTCCATTAACTGAGATTTTAGCTCAATAAACTACTAATTAGCTGCTTATTAATATAAACAGTATGTGAATATTATAATGAATATAGAATTAGTGTAAACAGTATCAATATCAACAGTATGTGTCTTTACAGACTTACTTTTCTTATCACTTCTTAGTACTTTTGCTTTTGGGTTTTGGTATTGGATTAGGGATGTAAAAATAAGATTATACTTTATAAGCACTAACAAACTTAATAATAGGCTGGTTATAAACTATTAGTAAATGGTGTGAATTGTTACTTAAACTAAAGTGTTACCTTTTTTATTTACCGAAAATAATAATTAGACGTTTTGATTGTGGGAGATGCCCAATAAAGTGTAATTTAGTGTAGTGATACTCTTTATAGTAAAATGTTCTATTATTATTACATGAAATAGTCAAGATACATCAGTTTCTTAATGTATCTTCGATAATTTGTCGTTAATATTGTGCGTTTATATTTAATATCTACTCTTTGTTGGGTCTGTTGAGGTTTTTCTTTTACCTTAATAATAGCATTATTTTTTTTATTTAAATTACATTCATTAAATTTTTTTAAATTAGCCAAATTTATTGTGCAATTAAATTGTGATTATTTAGATTAATACATTTATTAATCATTTAATTAATGATGTTAAAATTTGTAACATAGTTGAAGATTATTACAAAAAAAATATATAGCCAATATTTCCCGAGTGCTGTTTTACAGAGAGGATTTTTTTCAGCACATTTTTATGCTTAATAATATTTTATTTATTCATTCATTCATTTTCTTTTCGGCTTAGTCCCTTTATTAATCCGGGGTCGCCACTGCGGGATGAACCGCCAACTTATCCAGCATATGTTTTACGCAGCGGATGCCCTTCCAGCTGCAACCCATCACTGGGAAACATTCACACACACTCATTCACACACATACACTACGGACAATTTTAGCTTACCCAATTCACCTATACCGCATATCTTTGGACTTGTGGGGGAAACCGGAGCACCCGGAGGAAATCCACGCGAACACGGGGAGAACATGCAAACTCCACACAAAAATGCCAACTGACCCAGCCGAGGCTCGAACCAGCGACCTTCTTGCTGTGAGGCGAACGTGCTACCCACTGCGCCACCGCGTCGCCCATATTTTATTTAATTTTATTTAATTTTATTTTATTTTATTTTATTTTATTTTATTTTATTTTATTTTATTTTATTTTAACAATAACTAATTTATAATAACTCATTTCTTTTGTCTTTGTCATATTGACAGTACATAATATATTACTATATACGAATAAATATAATATATTACTATATTACTATATACCGAATATAAATACACTCGTAGCAGTGCGATATGGTTGTATATTGGCACTGGTGGGAGGCGTGCTTTGGCTCGAGGCCGCAGGCCGAGTGCCTTAGTGTCCCACCAGTGCTGATATACAGCCATATCGCACTGCTACTAGTGTGATATTGCGTTTATACAACAGTTCGACAGCATAATCGTGTATATAAAAAGAAAATCAAACACGCAGAGTCTCAAAATCCTTTTGTACGAGGAACTACTTTCTTCCACCATTTCTTCACATCTGCAGCGGACGTCAGAACAGCAGAAACCGTTGCTCATTCACCAACGTCACTTTAGAGCTAGTATTCGAATGATTCTCTAGCGTAATGTCTAAAGTGATGACAAAACAGGTGATTTTGCTGACATTTTAAGATTATAAGGCTGAACAGTATGAAAGGCCATCAGTCTACAGAGATTTCCCAGTATTTCTCTGTTGCAATTGGGAGATCACAATAATTAACCCCGAAAAAGCCAAAGCAAAGCTAACACTACCAGATTACTATGGTATAAATACAGCACTAAAAAATACAAAAGAGAGAGATTGACTTAGAATGGCACTTAACTGCTCTGTAATGATTTGTTCTGCTGTAGTTTGAAACGTACACTGAGAAAACACTGAGTTTTTCTCCCTAAGGACTTATTATGCAGTCTCTGACGCCACCTTGTATCTTTATATTGATTACATTACTTTTAATATAAGCTCAGTAAAATAATTAATGTCCAGTTTTTGTGCCGTATTTGTGTGTATTAGAGGTTGTGTTAGTGTGTTTGTGGCTTCTGTCCTGCTCTTCAATGCATTATTCAGCAGTGAGCCGCTGTTTACTCAGTGAAAGTGCTCTGTTATATCAGATGGAGGAGGAGGAGCAGAAACTAATGCAGCCTGCCATCAAAATTCACAGATGTCATCTGGCATACAGAAGCTTTATATACAGAGAGCTGAATGCAGATGCTGCTCACTAGCACTGAACAAATGAGCTGGAGGGTTTACTTTAAAGGGGACCTATTATGCCCATTTTTACAAGATGTAAAACAAGTCTTGGATGTCCCCAGAGTGTTTATGTGAAGTTTCAGCCCAAAATACCACACAAATAATGTTTTATAACTCTCTCAAACTGAGCCGTTTAGGTTTTGATCCAAATTGTGCAGTTTTGGTGACTTTCACTTTAAATTCAAATGAGATAGTGGCAGATTCAAAACAGGACTAATGTTTTCTCTGTGAAAAACTAAAAACGTGAAAATCTCAGAATGCATCAGTCTATGGAGACTACAGTGTTCATATATTTACACACTGTTACCCTTATTAAAGGGATTTTGCATAGCAGGTCCTTTTATCCTTTAAAACGATTTTTTATAATATATATATAATTATTATTATATATATATTTTTAAGTGGCAATTAAAACCTTGAATTAAACATGAAATTTAGATATACGAATTATTCAGATACAACTTCAGGTAGTAAAACTGAAATGGACTTTCAAAAAAATTTTTTTTTTTTGTGGATTTAAATGTTAATATTAATACAGATCTATAACACATACAGTAGTTTAAGACTTTATAAACCACATGAAATGTAAATTAGGTGTGATATTGCGATTGTTTTTTATATGACTTATATTAAATTATATATTAATTATATAAATATACAGTAAAACATACAGTTTTGTTTATAAGAAATAATAAGTCAAAATTAAGTGAGTTTCTTTTTTTTTTTTTAAACAAGCAAAACAATCTTATTTCAAAGCGAAATTATTATTTCAGAGATTTTTTTTGCCCATTGGCAGACTATTTTGCTTGTTTTAAAGAAAAACTCACTTTATTTTTGCCTTTTATTTATTTTACTTGTCTGAAACGCCACCAAAACTAGTGTAGTGTATGAGTTATGAGTTTAGTGTCGTCCCAAATGGAACACTTCAATTTTATTTTACAAACCAGACATATAAATCGTTTCCACATCAGCGTTAAATGGTTGCCAATTTCATGAAATAAATTACCAAACTACAAAATAGTACCTTTCATGAATACATCCGCATTCACCATAAGTGAAAAAAAAAGTCAAAAAAAATTGCTTGCACAATTTAAAATAAATACAGTAATCCAACCTAAAGCCCTGCGTACACTGAGCAATTTCAACCATGATTTGGTCTTCTGAGACAAATTTGGAAGATCCTAAAATAATCCAGTAATCCTAATAAACTGAAATTTGTGATCTTTGATCATTGGTTTGACATGTTCACGACAGCCACTTAATTGCTGTTACAATCTGATTTTCATTCGGATGAAGTTCTGACAGATCCAGAAGATTTCAGACTCTTTCCTGCAGTGTGATTCAGCTGTGATGAGTGTCAAACCAACAACCAATAAAAGCGCAGAATCAAATTATGCAATCAACACGAGAACTTCAAACCAGCGCAGAGAAAATATTAAAACAGCCTTTTCTGGTTTTATTATGCTGTTTTATTACCGCTACAGTTTTTGTATGTTTGTCATGAGGTAACCCAGGTGTCTGTGTTTGGCCCATCTTGATTGTCGTTGTCGTTCAGCCTGACATTATGACAGCTGAGGTCTTACAGTGTGACATGGAGACCATGTTCATGCAGTCTGATATGCTACACTTGTTTAGGATTATTAAAAATCACACATTTTGAGCCAGGCTTTAGCGCAGATAGCTCCTCCCCTTCCACTATGTGAGTAAAATTGTGACTGTTGAGTGCATGAAGTCTCCAACATTACACACTTCTGTTGATAACTTACATCATCCAAGTATTTACTAGGAAATGCTGCAGACTTTTATTTCAGTATGATGAAGTATTTTCAGCTGAAACTGAATATTGAGTATGGGCGGATGTTTTATTTTTGCAAACTAATAGACTTAGTCGTCATAGCCAAAAACGCCCACAAAAACCTTTACTACCCTTTGTGCCATAAAAGAAAACAACCCATTAGAATGAATAAGCAGAGATATTGTTAGGCACTTTATCTTTACTTTAAAAAAATTATTTATTTTTGCTTGATTTAATATTAAAAAGTTCCTGTGTAACCTTTCTCACCTCTGATAACCTTTGTCTGTGCGCGGCAGAAGATTGGTGTTCCTCATTCACCAGTATAAGAATTATTAGGTGGGTTATTTAATGGTTACATTAATAATTGGAGGAGAAATGGCTTGGATTAGTCAATCAAGAAAAGGTTTCATGGATGGGATGGTTAATTTGACAGGGCTGACATTTTTGGTGATAAATAGCACACTTTTTGCTACAGCTCCAGGTTACCGCTATTAATTTCCAATGGAGGGGGAAGAATTGTTTTCCCCCACGTCAACTCCACCCCCAGGCCATGCCCCCAGCTATGAAACAAGTCTATGGTTAGAGGGGCAAGGCTAAGCATACTCCACCCAATCTGTCAAACTGACATCATCAGAGAAGAACTGCTATTCCAGAGTGAAAACAAATGGTCAGATCTTGATTAAAGATTACCAAAACAAACTATTTTTTTTCAGTGGATTAACTTACACAGATTAATTGTTTATCTAAAGACCTACAATGTGTGCTAGCTAAATAAACAGTCAACGTTGATGTCATGCGCACTTTAAAGTCAACTTATTCTTTCTTTTTTTTTTTGTCTGCGATTTCACAAAACCTGTCTTCAAGTTAACATTAAAGGTTAATTTCATGCAGGGAACTCGGTATTTATTTATTTGAGTTTTTTCAGAAAGTTTTGATAAATAAGCTGCCGGTTGTATATAAAGCATGTTTAGTTTGAAAGTCACTCAGGTCATTGGGTTGATGATGAATTCAGAGCGCTGGCAAATACACACGCACACACACACATTTATATAGAAGAGCAGCGCATCATTCAAGAGCTGCATTACTTTACTATGCTCCATAAGCTCATTAATAAATGCCTGAATTATTCATGAAGCCAGCTTTTCTGATGAAGAGCACTAAAGTGAACTTTTAAAAGAGAAAGTTGGCTGAGCGAAAGCGTTTCGAGAGTCTCGCTCATCAGAACGCTTTCAGAAATCTGATCAGATCACTAGAGTTCAGTTGAAAACCGCAACCTTCGCTTAATATCAAACATTTCAGCGTGTCGATGAGAAGTAAAGTTTGCGCAATTAGTAGTATTTGTTAAGGCAAGAATCCTCGTTAGTGTTGCTTATGTTAGTCTTAGTGAACTAAACTATTATACTATATCTATTTCAGTTGTTCAACAGCTTTTATATAATTTTATGTCGTGAAAATAAATGGTAATACAGGTTATGCTGTAGTGATATTGAATGATCTGGTGCAGAAAACATATTTATTTAATACCAAAATGGGTAGGTTTAGGGTTAGTGATGTAGAATAAAAACTTACAGAATATGTGCTTTATAAGTGCTAATAAACATCCAATATCTTAGTAATAGGCAGGTAATAAGCAAGTTATTAGTGAGAATTGTAACTTAATATAATGTGTTACCATTTATTTAATTTATTAATAAAACTAGATTTTATTTCATTATTTTCTTTTTTAAAATCTTGAAAGGTTTGGGAAAAAATATATATCCAAACATTTGTAGCCCAAATTAATGTTAAGGAAAAATATTTAATAATTTTAAAAAAGAGCAAAGAACAAATCAAGAGAAACAAACAAAAAAATGCTGAAATTTTGTAGTTTGAATATTTTTTTCCAATATTTTTATTGAGTTTTAATGTATTATGTCTTTCTATTGCTAAGGATGTTTGGTGACTAAAATATTATTTTAATAAATATATCTGTTTATTAAATCTGTTGTGTTCAAATGCACCAGAATATATTACCCCTTAAATTGATAAAAATCTAAATTTTCAAAATGGGGTTTCATATATATAAACAACAGTTCTGTCTGGTTCTCGAATCTGATTGGCTGATAGCTGTGTGATATTCTGCAATATCAGAACTCGTACAGCCTCTTCACTCTTGTGTATTACTCCGCCCACATAGAGTGACAGCACATCAATAAACTCACTACAGTTTGACAAATATTGCAGCTGTTGTGCAACATAATGTACTTTTGAGGCTTTTTTAGTGGAGAATGTAGTTGTTTAGATTGCATCTATGCAGTTTATTTATAACGATAATACCTATTTTAAAATATTTATAATTTTGGAGAGACAGCGCGTCGGTGGCCATTAGCCTGTCATTGAGCAGAGCAAAGACTGTTGACGTTGTCCATCCACAAAATGGCGAGAGAAACCGCATAATAAGCCCCTAGAGGAGAAAAACAGCGTCATTTCCAACTACAGCTGATCAAATCAGGTAAATTATTAAACTGGTAAGAGACTTTCTTAGTTGATCTCTCTCTTTTGTATGTTCTAGTGCTGTATTTATACTATAGTGATTGTAGTGTATTGAGTGTGAGATGGGACTCACATATCAGGAATGTATGTATTTTGTATAACCCTAAGTTACTTTTTGGTTGGCCATCTGTTTGTTTCTAATGAGTCTCCTGGTTTCGTTACTGCAGACTAGTTCAGTAAAAAGAAAAAAAGAAGAAATGCCCGCATGTGTTTAGCGTTTTTTTCTTATCACAAACACAACAGTAATCTGCTAGTGTTTGTGCTGCTTTGGTCTTTTCAGGGTTAATTATTGTGATATCCCGATTGCAACAGAGAAATACTGGGAAATCTCTGTAGACTGATGGCATTTCATGCCGTTCAGCCTTATAATCTTAAAATGTCAGCAAAATCACCTGTTTTGTCTTCACTTTAGACATTACGCTAGAGAATCATTCAAATACTAGCTCTAAAGTGACATTGGTGAGTTAGCAATGCTTTCTGCTGTTCTGACATCAGCTGCAGATGTGAGTGGAAGAAAAGTAGTTCCTCATACAAAAGGATTTTGAGACTCTCGTGTTTTTTTTAATTATATTTATATATATAATTTAAAAAGACACGAGAGTCTCATATATCTAACGAGAATATATATATAAATACACAATTATGCCATCGAACTGTTGTATAAACGCAATATCTCACTCGTAGCAGTGCGATATGGCTGTTTATCGTCACTGGTGGGACACTAAGGCATGCCTCCCACCAGTGTTGATATACAGCCATATCGCACTGGTACTCGTGCGATATTGCTCATATATAAACATCGTGTCTCAAAAAAAAAACAAGCAATAATATATCATACAAAAATAAGACTAAAGAATGACAAAATTTCGAACAGGAATAACAGCTCAATCTGTGCATTAGAATAATCCTTTTCTTTACTTTCCTTGGCGATGTTGAAATGATGACGTATTTATTTTTAGCTGCATAAGGTGTTTTCGAATGAAGATAAGAGTTTGATCAAAGGTTTATGAAAACTGAAAGGCTACAGTGGTTCACATTTCCTTCATCAATTTCCGACTTAAAACTGGACAAAAGGTGGATTGGATTACTTGTTGGCGAAAATTTAATGCACTGGATCAGTATGTCGTGTGGCAGGGAGTGGTCGTCCCGTACTGCCCGTACTGTTGAAAATATCACCACTGTCGAAGACATGGTACTGAGCCAAGAATATGCACCAAGAACCCATCGCACTGTCCAACAGATTGCACGGGAGTCTGGCAATTAATGACTCTGATATGTAAACGTTGCTTTATTTCTGTGCGTGCTAATTTAGTTTGCAGGTAATAAAATTGAAGCGTTCTGTCAATATTTGGGTTATCATTGTTTAACAAGGTGATGCGGTGATATAAATCAGGTGAGGTGGAAAACGTATACATATCATATAATTTCATCTATTTGCCATCTAATTAAAAAATATAATTAAAGTTGGAGGTATCTTGTCAAGAATCAGAATTATTTTGCTTGGATTTTTTTGAGACACGGTATATATTTATATTACTTTTTATTATCTATTTATACTTTTTAGATTTAGTTTTATTTTATTTTTATTTTATTGTATTTTCAGTTTACCTCCAAAAAGCAACAACAGAAAGGTATTAGGTTGCTCACAAACCCACAGTCTGACAGTAACAAATGTGCTTCCACACAACCTGAATGGTCACGAATAACAATAAGTTTTAGCTCTGCTCACTTCTGCTCCTCAAACTAGGAAAACAGACCCCGAATGAACTGAAAAGGAAGCTCGGAGGATTTAAATGGATTGAGAGCAATGTTGTGATTGAAATCTCTTCTTCTTTAGTGATTGTGTGTGAGGAATCAGAAAAGGAAAGTTAAAAAAAAGGAAAGTTTTTCGAAGGCGTTGCAGGCCTCGGTGCTAGACAGAATTAATAGTCAACAGAAAAAGGTACACATGAAATAAACAATTAATAGTAATAGTCTACTATACATAAATGTAATTAAATAAATCTCATCACACAATTTTATTCACAGTATGAAGTAAAATTGCATTAATTCTAATTATACCACATGTCGGTTGAATGCTTGATTCTTATTGGCTGATGAGCATTCTAAGGTGTGCAGTTATTTTGAGATAAGCGCACAGATAAAGTAGTTCCGGCAGGTTTTGAACACATTACAGCTCCATATTTAATTTAATTCATCTTAATTTCTATAGCGCTTTTACAATGTAGACTTTGTCAAAGCAGCTTAACATAGAAGTTCTAGTAGATTGAAACTGTGTCAGTCCAGTTTTCAGAGTTGAAGTTCAGTTTAGTTCAGTTCAGTGTGGTTTAATTTTCACTGCTGAAAGTCCAAACACTGAAGAGCAAATCCATCAATGCGCAGCTCCACAAGTCCCAAACCAAGCAAGCCAGTGGCGACAGTGGCGATGAACAAACTTCACCAATTGACGAAAGTGAAGGAAAAAAACCCTTGAGCGAAACCAGGCTCAGTTGGGCATGATCATTTCTCCTCTGGCCAAACTTCCTGTGCAGAGCTGCAGTCTAGGCACCGGAGGTTGGAGAACGCTGGATGTCCATCGTGGAGAAGTGCAGGTGTGAGTAGGTCACCGGTGGGTGATCAGGCTGGCCCACGAGATCAGTGCGAAAACTCGTATGCCACTAGGGTCTTTCAGGAATCAGTCTCATGCTCTCCACTCCACCATGACCGCCACAGCATCTGCTCAGGATACGGCCTGGTCCAGGATTATGGAAACCTCTAGAAGTCCTCTATCATACCATACCACTACAGTGAATAATTTCAATTATTTCACAGCTACAACAGTCAGAAATCACATCAAAACACAACAGAAGGCTTTGGACGAGATGTGTGAGAAACTAGTGCTACACACAGGAGCAGTTTGAGGACAAAAATCTGACAAATGTCTGAAATCCAACATCTGAACAGTGGCTTTAGCTGCGGAAACCATAGGATAAGTAGAATAATTGTCTCCCGTGCATTGAAAATAGTGCACACTATTGCATTGCCTTGTGTGTAATGCATTGTTTTCTGATAACTCAATGACCCATTGTCAGATATTCCTTACTTAAAGTACCTATAGATGTACAGTGAAGAGTGAATGATTCTTTCATTGCCTTGTGATTTTGTTCTTTGATTAACGTTAAATTATATATCTGCGATGCATCCAATATGGCAAGCATTCACTTACTAAAGACAGCCAAAATCCCTTTAAGGCAAGTCATTTCACTCTGCGACCATCTTTGAAACGCCTCTCGGGCATTCTGTCTGAATGGGGTAACATCAAATTCTCCAAAACTGTTTGCCAAGCTTATGATTACATTACATATTTGGAATCACCAATAAACCTAAACAACAACTGTCTCACAAGTTTTGTTTCTAAATGTTCGAATCAAACAAAATCAGTATATTTTCAGGTTGCTCGAGCTAACGCGCATGCGCACTCTAAAGAACGAGATTATGACACCAACCTCATTTATGGACATGTTAAACATTATCATCTTCTGGATAATGCTTCGTCAGATCGCGCTGGTCTTAAGAAGTAATCCACAACTTGATCTTGATGGCGAGTCTCATCCAGAAATGAAAGCAACTCTTTGTTTACAAGTTTGTGGGTGTTTGAGTAGTTGCTGCTGTCATGTGATGTGCGTTTGACAGGACAGACTGTACCTCGTGTTCTTTTCATACAGATTACAAAACCAAAAAACTTTTGTTTTCAAGTGTAGTTGATTCATTTAAAAGCACAGATTTCAAGCTTTATGTGGATATATTTCTTATGTCTGTTAAGCAAGTATTCGCTGAGATTCCAGTGTGTTTGTTGACCACAAAAAACTGTCGTAAAAACACACGTCTGGTCCGAGCTTCTCCCCCGGAGAAACATCAGTCTATTCAAAACTATACGAGTGACATGCCTTGTGTATTCTATAGTCTTTGAGACAGCTGTTTAACTGTTTAAATGAAAAGATGGCAATACATTTTTACATATTTTGGAGTGTATTTAGCTGCTTTTCCAATATCAAGCCAAGAGGTTATCTTTACTTAACCCTTGTATGCTGTTGGGGTTGTTTCATCCACTCTGAGGTGATTTTGAGTCTTAATTTGACCACAACATTCTCTGTGTTTCAGCAAGTGGAATGATTTTTGCTGACACATACTTTGAGAAAATGCTTTGAAAATACAACAATACACTCTGGGCGAATTTACAACCCTTTCGTTATGTTGGTGGCTGTTTTTGACCCATTGACTTCCATTATAAGGACATTTATTGATTGCAAAGCCATGACAGCATATAATCATGCATTTTTGGTTGTTGTTAGGTGGTTTTCCCTGTTGGGAAGAGGTCAAATTTGTCATTTTTACATTTGATCATCAGTTGCAGTGCAAAAAAAGCCTTTATATGCTTCTGGCTTTTATATGTAGTTATATGGAGTATTATGTTGGTCAAAAACAAGTGTTGTTGCTCCTGTTTAGCATTAAAAAGCAGTGTGTTGGTCAGTGAGAGCGTCCTCCTCCTCATGATGAGATCTCCAGTCCTCTTGTCCTGAACTCTGCTGTGTTTGAGCTGTGGTGAAGGTGACGTCAGTCTGAAGGATCCTCAGCCCAGTCTGTGGACACTGGAATCTTCTCCTGCTGCTCATATGCAGAGCTCAGCTGTTCATCTTCTTTCTCCTGCACGCTCTTGAAGGTCCCGTTAAATTAAAATCACGTTTTTTACATGTTAATATCAGCTAATGTGCTTCAATACAGTGACAAAATTCTCATTTAGAAGATATAAACATTCAAACTTGCCATCTCAATTTTGTTTTTGTATAGTCACAATTTTTTTGACGTCACCTCATACTTCAGTTTCTCATCAAATCTTCTGACCAATCAGATGCTCTCTAATATCTGATATGCCCCGCCCCCTTCATAATGCATCTCATTTGCTTTTCATTTGATCCTCTTGAGCTCAACCACTCTCACTGGCAGAGCTGTGATAAAACAAAACACTAGTGGCTGTTTTTTAAAAAGGGGAGGAGCTACTATATGCCCTGCCCTGTCTTCGTGTTTCAGTTGAAATTAAGTCAAACATCGAATAAAAAACTACACCTTATTCAAAGCACTTCATGGTACTTTGAAGAACTTTAAACATCCGTGGATCTTTTTTTATTCCATAGAATGTTCCTTAAAGTGTCGCCCCATTGTTTGAACATCGTGAACAAGTGAAACTGACAAAATGATTGAGTCATCTCTTTAATGCACATATTTAAGCTTGGTCTCATTTGAAAGAAGACAGATGGTAAATTGTAGTTGAAGTGAAAAAAAACTTTTTAAAAAAAGTTAAAACAAATGTTATATGGCTTTAAGTTTACGAAAATAATAAAACAGCACATGTATATCTTAATATATTACATAGAATAGAATGCATTTATGTATTTAATAAACCAGTTTTAGCCTAAAATTGACACTAAAATTAAAGCTAAGTATCTGAACAAATTATGTTCCAAATTTAAAGTTGATATCACAAAAAAATGAGCTTACAGTAGACAATTTTACAGCAGAAAGCTGATTATTTTTTAGATATTAACTTCAAATTTGGAGTATAATTTGTGCAGTACCAAACATGACCACCAGATGACATTTCGAGTCCATTGGTGACCATATAAGGGCACCTCTATTCCTCCTTATGCTTTGAGGAATATGAATCATATGTTTTAATATAATTTTTGGCAATATTTGTCAAGTAGACATCAAGTTCTAAAGTAGTATGGGCAGTTTGGTGGTATTTGATTTGAATTTAACCTCTAAAAAACATTTTTTTTAAATTTACAAGTGGATTGCTGTAGCAAAGTAATGCTTTTACGATAAGTATCCTTGTCACAAATTTATAAATAACAGTCGCTCAGTAATATCTATCAGAAAATCTGTCACCAGATATGTAAATCAGAAATGTTAAGCTTTCAAATAATATATATTTCGTCATGATTGCTTCATGTTTAGACTCCAATATTATGGTTTAAAATGTAACCGTAAATTGGAAGGGTGACTAGGGGTTAATGGGTTTTG
>CAIGQV010019355.1:3289377-3299633 GCA_903798115.1 Danio jaintianensis
CAGGACGTTAGTCTTGTATTTGAATCTGCCACTATGCTGACACACAGGCATTTGTAGCTCCAGCCTGTTTTGCAAATCTCATTTGAATTTAAAGCGACAGTCACCAAAATGGCACAATTACCCTAAAAGCCTAAAAGGAGCAGTTTCAAAAAGTGATAAAACATTATTTGTGTTTTATTTTGAGCTGAAACTTCACATAAACACTTTAGAGACTTATTTTACATCTTGTAAAATAGGGGCATAATAGATCACCTTTAATACAGAGTCTTTTCTGACAGCCATGAGAAAAATCCATCCATCTCTAGACAGTCCCTGTTTCTGTTTATTTAGCCGAGTGTTATATCCAGTAGCTCTGAAATGCATAAGAATATCACGTAGCGACGGCTGTGGTTTGACAGTGTGTGTTGTTCTCCTGTCAACATTGCGCCAAAGTTGTTTCGGATCAGCATTTGAAGCTAATCGATCTCGTCTCCGCAGGTTCCTGTGAACCGAAAACAAGAAACACACCACAAGCTGACTGTTTTCATGCTGCTTTGTTTCTGCAAGGCTCTGTCCAGACACATATTTTCTTCATTTTCTGACGCAAAGCAGGTTTGCAGTGCATATACAGTTGAAGAACTATCAGCCCTCCTGTATTCTTTTTCCCCAATTTCTGTTTAACGGAAAAAAGAAACATTTCTAAACAACTAATTTCTAATAACTGATTTCTTTTATCTTTGCCATGATGACAGTACATTAGGGTTGTCACGATACTGGAATTCGGTACCAATCGATACTGACATTTAAAAAAAAAAAATAATTTCCCACTAACATTTGAGCGCTGTTGAGTGCGTTCTTAATAATAATAATGATGAAAAATTGTATTTATAATGCGCTTTTCTCAGACCCAAAGCGCTTACAAAACAGCAACAAAGCACAATAAAACAATGAAGACACAGTGAGAATAAAAGAGATGTGGTTACACTCAGTAAACAGCGGTAAGTCTGGTGAGCTGATGACCTTCACGGCCAATCACAGTCATTTCTGTTGAGCACGTGAACACAATGGCAAATCAGCACTGTTTAGGAACGTGCTCAACAGCTCTCAGATGTTAGCAGGAAATTGACGTTTTTAAAATTTCTGTATCTTTTGGTATCGAATTCCCAGGGTTGGGCAGTAGCGTTGCTACAAGTAGTTTTCAGTAGCAAAGCAATTTTTTTAGTCAAGTAGCGCAGTAGCCTCCACACAAGCTACATTTACCGATCATGGATCAATAAGTGACAGCACCGACATTCACGGAGCTGTGAGGCCGGTGTATAGCCAATGAAAGTAAATTCATATGACGGTGAAAATGACGATTTCTTCTTCTACTTGTTTTACGGCGGTCAACAACAAACTTTTTGGTCCGTTACTGCCACCTCTCGCTCTGGTCGGTGATGTCGCCAACCAATTAGGCTAACACGAGAAATTTGCTTGATGGAAAGATGACAGAAGGAGAGGAGTTATTTCTGAAGCAGGACTCCTCATGACCATACCTCGAGAAGTACATGTTAAGATGCAATAACGATAATTCTGATGCTGTGCTTTTGTTAGAGCTGATTTGATTTTTTAAATGTTGTTTGTTGGTTGAGTTGGTTTTAAATTAACTTATAGTTTGTCCTGCAAATGTGCCCAAGTGCATCCATATAGGGCTACGTATACTTTATTAATTTATAGTAAATCCTATATTTTTTTAACTACACAATAGTGAAGTACTCGAATTAAGTTGTTGTGGTACTTTTACTAATGATACTACATTATGTAGTGTAATTCATTAACAAAGAGTTGTAAATATATATACAATATAATGCTTATTCCTAAATATTTCCCTTTACTTTAAATTACTATAGTATTTTAAACATGTAACACCTGATTTTATTGGATTTTTTGTTTCTGTCTAGTACAGCATATTATTTGCAGTAAATAATTGAACTGAGCAATTAAGCCTCATATGTCTCATTGGCAGTTTTATTGATCACTAAGATATGATTGACTTGGATTTAAGTTGCTTCGATTTAAAAATTAACATTGCAAAAATAGCTTAGATGTAGCTAAGCTACTTTTGCCAGCTAAGCTTGCTACATTTCCTAGGGGGTAACTTTTATTGTAGTTAAGCTACATTTTAAGTAAAGTAGCTAATAGCTTAGCTCACTACATTTTTCAAGTAGCTTGCCCAACACTGCGAATTCCAGTATCGTGACAACCCTACAGTACATAATATTGGACCAGATATTTTTCAAGACACTAGTATTCAGCTTAAAGTGGCATTTAAAGGCTTAACTAGGTTAATTATGGTAATTAGGCAAGTCACTGTGTAACAGTGGTTTGTTCTGTAGACAATCCAAAACAATTATTGCTTAAGGGGGCTAATAATATTGACCTTAAAATGGCTTTAAAAAAATTCTAAACTTCTTTCATTCTAGCCAAAATAAAAAAAATAAGACTTTCTCCAGAAGAAAAAAATATTATAGGAAATACTGGGAAAAATTCCTTGCTGTTAAACATCATCTGGGAAATATATACCAAATTCACAGGAGGGCTTATAATTTGGACTTCAACCATATGTGTGTGTGAAGCAAAGAAAAAAGCTGATTCTGGTCTGAAAGCAGCAAACAAGTTCATTTAGTCAGCGGAGTGAAGACGGGATAATTGGTCCCCTGATCAAAGCTGGTTCGGTTGAGTGGGACAGCCGCTCTAGCGGTCCTGCAGATTTAGCATAGCGCTCGGCGTTGTGTAATTGGACTGTGTTTTCGATGTGGATGTGCACCTAATCATCTGTGCTTGTCTGTTCTGCTTTTACCTGTAAATCCACAGACAAGAAGAGAGAGTGAAACAAGCTGTGATGGGCTGAAAGCTGATTAACATCAAACACAACATGCTTTTTTCCTCTTTGTGGTTTGAGTCGTGAAGGCCGAGTCAATATTTGCTTGATGCCGCAACGTTTCTGCCTTGTTTTCCAGCGCAAACATCTAAACATTCTTAAATCAAGACGCTTGTTCAAGCAAAATGACTTGATGTGAAGTCTTGTTCTGTGAAACGCTTAATGTGAGTTTATGCTAAAGACCAGAAAAAACGTGATGTAAATATGAAAAAAGTCATATAAATGGATTTCGCTTTGAATCGAATGGATAGTTTAGCCAAAATTGTTATGACACTTGAGTGTTTCTTCTGTTTGAACACAAAACATGATTTTCCAAGATACATTCACATTCATAGTATAAACAAAACATAGTTGAAGTCCAAATTATTCGCCCTCCTGTGAGTTTCTTTTTCAAATATTTCCCAAATGATGTTTAACAGAGCAAGGAATTTTTTACAGTACTTCCTATAATATTTTTTCTTCTGGAGAAAGTCTTATTTGTTTTATTTCGGCTAGAATAAAAAATTTTATTAGCCCCCTTAAGCAATATTTGTTTTTCCATTGTCTACAGAACAAACCATCGTTATACAATGGCTTGCCTAATTACCCTAACTTGCCTAATTAACCTAGTTTAGCCTTTAAATGTCACTTGAAGCTGAATACTAGTGTCTTGAAAAATATCTAGTCAAATATTATGTGCTGTCATCATGGCAAAGATATTAGATATCAGTTATTAGAAATGAGTTATTAAAACTATTATGTTTAGAAATGTGTTGAAAAAATCTTTCCATTAAACAGAAATTGGGGGGAAATATATAGGGGGGCTAATAATTCAGGAGGGTTAATAATTCGGACTTCAACTGTATATGGAAGTCAGTGACTGTTTTTTCAGACAATAATCTGTATTTCTTCCTTTGTGCTCAAGAGAAAAAAAGTGGATAATGAGTAAATGATCGCAAATTGTTCATTTTTGTGTGAACTATCCCTTTAAGTTTATTTTTTGACTCAAAACGCCTCATGGATCATTTATTTTGTTAGATTAAACATAGCAAAAACACATTGTATTGTGTCTGTATGTGCGTGTATGTGGCTTTAAATGCAAGTTACCTGCTGCTCTCTACCCCTTTTTTCAGAAGAGGGTGGAGCCTTTATCTGCATGTAGGGTTGTCAAAAGTATCCACTTTGGTATCAATCGGTACTAAAATTTTAAAACCTTAAATTTCCCACTGACATTTAAACACTGTAGAGCACATTCTTAGGGCGTACTCACACTAGGCTATCCAAACCGTCCCGAAGCACGACATTCTCCCTTTGTACGTGTCATCAGAGGACGAACACCCCACCCACTAGTGACGATCTGTCCCTCATTAGCATAGGACGTTAGTCGTGTTTTTTAATCTGTCACTATGCTGACACACAGGCATAAGTAGCTCCGCCCTCTTTTGAAAAGAGCACAATCTCATTTGAATTTAAAGTGACAGTCACCAAAATGGCACAATTTGGATCAAAGCCTAAAAGGGTCAGTTTCAGAGAGTTATAAAACATTATTTGTGTGGTATTTTGAGCTGAAACTTCACACACTCTAGAGACATCAGAGACTTATTTTACATCTTAAAAAAGGGACATAATAGGTCCCCTTTAAAAGTGCAGTACATGTTTATTAGAATCTTTAGATGTTTGTACAGGAAACAGTTTTTGCAGTGTTGTCTTCTCATTAATGTCAATCGTGTATTAAGAAATGAAGGGAATCTCATCATGCAGATGCTGTTGTTTACCATCTAAGTGCTCCTGAAAGATTATTGTAAGCAGATAATGTGTCGTGTTGATTTGATTCTGCATTAAGGGCGGTCTAATGTGCTGACGTTAATCACTTATAAACATTGGTTTTCATGCTGCTGTTATCAGCTGTCTCGTTGGATAATGAGATTTAATTGTGTAAATGACACTGAAGTGCATTTGTGTCGAATGCAAGAGACTTGCATCAAACTTTTAGGCGTCCTTTAGAAAATTCGCAAACCTCAGAACATTAAGACACTCTATACACTCAAAAAAGGATGTGTGCTGTTTGTTCAGACTACGTTACTACTTAAAATGAGTCGAAATTTTTTTTTTGCTACAACTTAATTGTTTTATGTTCAATCCACTTAAATTTGTAATAAATTAATGAGTTAACTTAATTCCTTCATGTTGTCCCAACACAAACCGATTGTGTGAAACTTTTTTTTACAGTGTAATTTTTAAGTATCTGTTCATATGACACAACTGTGGTATATACAATGTAAGAAATGGTGGGTTTAACACAATACCTTCATGTTGTCACAATACAAGTCACTTGTTAACTTAATAGTTTTTACAAATTTAAGTGGATTGAACATAAAACAATTCAGTTGTCCCCCCAAAAAACTTTAATTGAATTGTGTTGTTTCAACTTATTTTAAATAAGTAGTTTAAACAAGCAGCAAAAGTCATTTTTTGAGTGTAATTAATAGTTTTGTTTTCCAGTACTGGGTTGTGGCTGGAAGGGCATCTGCTGTGTAAAACTTATGCCGGAATAGTTGGTGGTTCATTCCACTGTGGCGACCTCTGAAATAGAGACTAAAGGGGGTCACACCAGATGCACCGCTCGGCCATGCATTTTAGAATTCTAGACATAGATTTCTATCAGTGTATGCACACCGGCGCCGCAAGTCGGCGGCTGTCCGCGGCGCCCAGCTACGACTCAGGACATGGTTCATATTTCTGCCGTGCCACAGAGCGCCATCAAAATAATTTCATATTAAATAACATTCGAATGTGCGTGTCTGGTGTGCAATACTTCCAACTGTCATGTGCACGTTGCATCACAGCGCTGAGGGGTGCATCCGCTGTGCAACCCCCTTAAGCCGAAGGAAAATGAATGAATGAATAATGGTGTTTTTTATGCCAGTGACTATTGCTTTAGGGTTAATGAGGAAAACAAACTAAATAAAATAAATAATAATAATAATAATAATAATAATAATAATAATAACAATAATTTGGAGCAGCTAAAGTAATCATGCTAAAATTTCTGCATTTAATTGCAGAAATAAATAACATTTTAAAACATTGACATAAAAAACATTTTTTTTTTAATTGTAATAATATTTCATAATATAATTGTTTTTATTGTATTTATTTGATTTATTATTATTAAATAAAGTAATAGTGTGCATAAGACGCATGTTTAAAACATTTAAAAAACATTTGCAACTTTTCCAAAACAAAAACAGCAAGTTTTAATGCAGTACCTGTATCCCTGAGATTATAGAATTTTTGGTTTCAAGAGTAAACGCTGATAGAGCAATATGGGCTTTATTAGGTTTTTAACTTTTATTTCTTTAAGGGCTTAAAGTTGCAGTTATTACAGTGATCTTGTTGATTTAGCAATGTTTTTCTGTCTGAAACTCTTCTTTGTGTGTTTTTTGATAAGTCTCAGGGGATTTATGCTCTTCTTTTCCATGTAAACATAAACATATTGTCTTCCAGAAGCATCTGCACTGTAAAAGATATCTGTTAATTAACAGTTTTGTGATTCACTGGTGTTTTTTATTTATTTACGTTTATAGGAGATTGATCTGGACCCTCGTCGACTTTTATATTGAAAATTCAACAGCGCAGTTTAACAAAGTGACTTTTATTTAGTCATTTGAAACAATATACAGTATAAGAAATGATAGATAGACAGACAGACAGACAGACAGACAGATAGACAGATAGATAGATAGATAGATAGATAGATAGATAGATAGATAGATAGACAGGCAGACAGACAGAGATAGACAGACATACAGATAAACTGACAGACAGACAGACAGATTTATTTTGTGGAAAACATTAAACCACACCATTTTTTTCCATGTTTTGTTTTTTTTGACAGATAACCATCCGCACGACTACACCAGCCATCTGGATCTCACCGGCTCACACACACCCAAAATAGGTGAGTTTCTTTAACCCTTTGAGCTTTTTGGGATTGCTATTTTTGTGCCACCGAGGGTTCTGTCACACGTGCGGAATTTAGAATGGAACTTTCGGAATTTCAGATCAGCCACTCTTCTTATTTAAAGCTTTTTTAAGATTTGGAAACTAAAATGGAACATAGGGTGCATCTCAATTAGCACACTTGTTCAGTAGTCAGAGCACTGATCAGGACGTCAGTCATTTTAAGTGCTGTCTCAATTGCAATATTTGGTCCCACTTATTTATTATGTTAAGTGGACTTAACTATCTACTTAAATCAATATATAAATACAATGTATTTAATATGTTGATAATGTATTGCAGAACACTTCTGGTGCTCTTGAGGTGGGATACGGGTAAGGTTTGGATAGGTTTGGTGGTTTGTGTAGGTTTAAGGGTGGGTTAAGATGTAAGGGATGGTCAACAGTGTAATTAAAGATGTAATTACATGCAGGTATTTAATCAAACATAAGTACAGTGTAAAAGCATGTATTTACACAATAAGTACATTGTAATGAATTA
The DNA here is from genome assembly GCA_903798115.1 of Danio jaintianensis. Lineage (NCBI taxonomy): Eukaryota > Metazoa > Chordata > Actinopteri > Cypriniformes > Danionidae > Danio > Danio jaintianensis. The sequence goes on from CAIGQV010019355.1 coordinate 3,296,759, forward strand.
TTAATTTCAGTGTAAGTACATGTTAGTTAAGGCCACTAAATATAAAGTGGGACCCAAAATTCTTCCAGCGCACTGAAATGTGCATCGATACACATTATGCATCCTTAACGGATTTCAGAAACACGAAATTTGAATCACGTGACCCAAATCATCGAACTTAATGACAAATGAGAGACGTTTTTTTTTTTACTTTTTTTTTTTACATTAACGTACATAGGTTAGGAAAAATCTAACAAACATTTTGAATTGTTTAATGATTGAAATGTTGCTGAAACATGAAACAATCAAATGATTTAGCTATAGTATACTTTAAAAAACTTTGTAAAATTAAAATATGAAACTTATTAGTTCTGCTATTGTTTAACTCCCATTGTGTCCCTATGCATAATGAATCAAGCTCATCACTGTCCTTACCAGTGCCCAAATGTATGCACACCACCTAGTGATGAACAATCTCTGGGAGCTAGGGTTCTAAAGTTGATTATAAAGTCTAAGGGCCCTATCATACATCCGGCGAAATCAGGTGCAAGGCGTGTTTTGCATGATTTGTTGCTATTTACCAGCGCAACTGTAATTTTCACGTTTTGCGCCACGTTGTTTAAATAGCAAATCCATTTGCACCACTTTGTGGACTCGTTGGTATGCTGGTCTGAAAAGGAGGTGTGTTAAGGTGCATTGTTGGCACGTTGCTATTTTTAGAAACTGAAATAGACCGCGCCATTGACCAGCGAACTAAAGTTAAGAGTGCATTAGTTATGCGCCTTGTGGGTCCAAATGCTTAATACACACAGCAATACGCATACAGCAATACGCAAATATCTTTACATGTGAAAACAAATTAAAGGATTAAAATGTTACAAAAATTATAATTTTCTACATAAATATAAAAACCACTGCCTCCATGCCTTCTTCACCTTGGGGGGGGGGGGTTATTCATGACAATTAGCATTTGTATAATGTTATTATTATTATTATTTATTATATGCATATTTTTATCTGTTTTAATAAAAACAAGTTTAGATTTGTCCATCTGTCGGGTTTTGGAGACGTCTGCATCACCATATGGGGCATAAGAATAAGACGTGTGTTTGGATATAACTCAGACTATAATAATGATATAACTAATATCAGTTTTTTGACCACACTTCGTAATTATTGTTCATTTATTCGTTTTTTTTGACCACACTTCGTTATTATTGTTCAATTCGTTTGCAGGAAATTAGAACTGAATTTATAAATAGTTTTATAAACAAAACTTTGCGGTTAACAAACTAAACTAAATATGTAGGCTAATGGATGTCTTCAGTGGAGTGAGTTTCCACCGTTTCCTTACTCCACAAAAGTAAAGGAATAAAGTAAAGGAGTAAGTAAAGAAAAGAGAAAGTAAAGAGGTCGAATGGAAGAGACTCATTCTTTATCCTTTCACTGCAGATGGTCTGTTTAACTGTTTTCTCGCTTGGCCTGTTTTCGCCATGGCGCGATGCAACTGACTCTTAAAGGGAATGGGAGATGAGTCTCTGATTGGTTTAATGCACGTTATGCTCTAAACACACCCATAACTCATTGAGAGAATAAGCACAACCCTGTTAGACCATGCACAAGAGGCAAAGAGCGTATTTCTCCATCCTTAAAATAGCAAAAGAGAATTAATGCTTTTGCGCCATGAGCTATAAACTTTGCGACTAGATCATTAAAATAGATCCCTAAAAGTTTAAAGCTATTAATAAAATCCCTCTATGGAGACAGTCGAGATATTCTAACCTCACCAGTGAAAAGGTTAAACATTTTTTTTTATTTCCAGCAAATCCCGATCAGCCTTTTGTGAAGCGATGTGAGCAGCTCAGAGTTTAATTGATTTATGACGACGTCTCGATACGATCAGCGTCTTCCTCATCCAGATGGTTTGAAGTGTGAAGAACATGATGTTTACAACATCAGATTGGAGTAATTAATGGAGCTAGACTTTATCTCCAGAAAAGAGTTTTTGTAATTAGCCTCATCAAATGAGTGTTGATAATCTCCATTACTCCCCGACGCTCCTCAAGATCACAGACGCCTTTCACCAAATATATTGGATTGGGAAAAGAAGCAGCAAAAAACAATCTCTTGACAGGAAATTAAAAGCTTAGCCTGGAAATAGTAGGATTGTGTAACAAAACGCTACACTAATCACATCTGCACAGTTTGGGGTCGTCATTCACAAGGCACAATCGTAATAATTCTGACTGTATCTCAGCTTCAGCAGATTTGATTTGGTGTGAATGCGCTTTTCAGACTGCAAGCGCACTTCTCTCCCCGTTATTAAATCAACTTTCTTGTGTGTTTGCCATCAATTGAAGCTTGAATTGCTTTACAGGATGTTAATATCAGCTCACTCCAATTATAATAATAATGCAAATAACAATATTGGGTCATTCCATGTAAGCTCAACCAGAAAATCCTTGGCTAATTTTTTTGGCTCATTTTGCTGGTGAAAGAAATCCATCAATGAATAAGAAAATCAAAATATTAAATGACACAATGATAAATGTAGCTTATTTTGGGTCAAAATGACAGTTTTCAGCTATGATTTGGAGGCAAATTGTGAACTATAAATGGCTTTATATTATTTTTTACACAGAGATCTTTAGGGTTGTTAGTGAAATATATTGACTTTGGTTGGCCAGTGATGGCAGTTAAAAATGGGGAAAAGTATTTCTCAATTGTTCACATTTTTGTTATGTAATATATAAATGGTTTTGTATACAGCTCATACTTATTATATTTGAAAGGACGGTTCACTCAAAACTGAAAATTCTGTCATCATTTACTCACTCTTTACTTGTTTCAAACCTGTTTGAGTTTTGTTGAACACAAAAGAAGATATTTTGAAGAA